>VDFB02364823.1:0-24386 GCA_007258455.2 Sequoia sempervirens
CCGTTTATTATCCAAGTTGGATCAGCAAGCAGCTCAGAGTATTATTCAGCCCCAAAATAACTCAGCTGGAGAAAGTAGTGGAGTAAATGGAAATAATAATAGAGGCAGTCCTGAGGTGAATACTAGAGACAGAATTGTAGGTCAGCATACTACAATTCATAGTGGGTCATCTTCTAGACCCCTCTTTCCCGTTTTCACACCAAGGGAAGGGCAACAACCAGTTGAGGCTACTCCAAACTTTGCTGATGATGCTCGTCAAGCTTATATGGAGTATGTTTCCTTACCTCTTGACTTGAGAGGAGCATGGACCTTTGATCAATTCATGAATCAAAGGAGTCGGAGAAATGGTGGTAGGAATGATCAACGTCCTCCTGCAGGCCCTAGAAATGATTTTTACCAAGCATTGGGAAAGATCACTATGGAACATTTTGATGGTAGTAACAAGTGTACAGCCAGGTCATGGGTGCAAAAGTTAGATAACTACCTCTCCCTTAGACCTATGCCGGAAGAAGATGCTATCAAATTTGCTACCTTGCACTTAGATGGCATAGCTCATGAATGGTGGACTCACGGTTTGGTCACTCTTGGCCACAACCTTATTGGCACTTATGGAGAGTTTACAAATAAGCTGATTGAGAGATTTGACACCAAAGATCCGGAATTGAAGTTTAGAGAATTGGCACAGTTGAAACAGCAAGGATCTTTAGAAAGTTATGTGGCTGATTTTCAGAGGTTGTCAGTAATGGTGCCCAACATTACTGAAAGAAGACTTGTAGTCCTTTTTGCTGAAGGTTTAATGGAGCCATTGAAGGGATGGGTCAAAGCATTTGATCCTCCAACATTGGATGAAGCTATCAAGAAAGCTAGGAGCATGGAATTGGCAGCCCCAAGACCTAAATTTCACTCAAAAACATTCAGCCATAAGAAGGATAAAAAGCCATCTTCAAATCTGCCCAAGAAGTTTCCACCAAGGCTGTCCGAAGAACTCAAAGAACAGCTTAGAAAGGATGGAGTTTGCTTCACTTGTCGTGAGCCTTGGGTGAAAGGCCACCGTTGCTATGGAAGAGGCAAAGTAGTTCAAATGGAGGGCTATTCTGATTATGGATCAGAATCTGATTCGTCTGATCAGCAATACGAATCAGCAAGCAGTGAAGGTGAAGAAGTTCAAGAAGACAAGTCCGAAGAGGTTGGAGATAGTAGTGCTTTTGCACAACTATCCAGTTTTCAAAAGAATGAATCTTTTAGGGTTCATGGAGTTGTAAATTCACAAAGGATAGTTGCCCTAATTGATACTGGAGCAACTCACAATTTTATTGATGAAGGGCTAGTTGCTAGAAAAGGTTTAAAGACTGAAAATTTTGATGGTTTCAAAGTAATGGTTGCGGATGGTTTCACTATGTCTTGCACAAGGAGAATTCCTAATCTATCTTTGCAATTAGGGAATCATGAAATTAAGGATGATTTTTATGTGGTGGGTATAGGAGACACTGATGTTGTGTTGGGTATACAATGGCTGCGATCTCTTGGTGAGATCACTTTGAATTTGCAAACCATGGAGCTGAAATTTCAGTCAAATGGAAGGAAGGTTGTTTTAAGAGGGATGTCAAATGGAGGCCCTCGAATTGTTTCTTTGAAAAGGATGGAAAGGCTGATCCGCCATGATCAGGTTGAATGGGCTGCTGAATGTATGGTTTTACCAGCTGATCCGGTTGAGGAAAAAAGGCAATATCATCCTGATATTCAAGCCTTACTTTCAAAGAAAAGTAAAGTCTTTGGAAGCTTACCTCCTGGAAGACCTCCTGAAAGAGGTTCTAAGCATGTGATTGAGTTAGAAGAGGGAGCAAAACTAGTTATTACTACACCTTACCGCTATCCAAAGAGGCAGAAAGATGAAATTGAAAAAAGCCATCAAGGAGCTGTTGGAAAGTGGTTTTATTAGACCAAGCAAGAGTCCATTTGCTTCAGCAGTAGTGCTGGTCAAAAAGAAAGATGGTACAATGCGTATGTGTGTTGACTATCGCGCATTAAATCAGAAAACCATCAAGAATAGATATCCTATCCCTAGGATTGATGAGCTTATTGATGAGCTCCATGGGGCAATGTTCTTCTCAAAGATTGATCTTCGTTCGGGCTATCACCAAATCAGAATGAGGGAGGAGGATATAGAAAAGACAGCATTTAGATGCCACTTTGGGCATTTTGAATTTCTTGTCATGCCTTTTGGTTTGACAAATGCTCCAGCCACATTCCAATCTTGTATGAACAAGATTTTTAGACAGCAGTTGAGGAAGTTTGTGCTCATCTTCTTCGACGATATTCTCATATTCAGTAAGTCATGGGAAGAGCACCTTAAGCATTTGGAAGAAGTGCTTACCATTTTAGAGGCGGAATGTCTATTCGCCAAAGAGTCAAAGTGTGAGTTTGGGATGGAAGAACTTTTATACCTTGGCCACATTATCAGCTCAAAGGGTGTGAAAGTGGATCCAGAAAAGATAAGGGCCATTCTTGATTGGCCAACTCCTAAGACTATTTCTCATTTGAGAGGTTTTTTAGGGTTATGTGGATTCTATAGAAGATTTGTAAAAGGTTATTCTCATCAAGCTGCACCTTTGACAGATCTTACAAAGAAAGGAGCTTTTCTTTGGACTAAGCAAGCACAAGAGGTTTTTGATAAGTTTAAACAAATCATGAGTTCGTGTCCAGTATTGGCACTTCCGGATTTCTCAAAACCTTTTGAATTACAATGTGATGCTTCAGGAGAAGGAGTTGGAGCTGTCCTAATGCAAGACAAACATCCTATTGTCTTCGAGAGTAGAAAGTTGAGAGGGGCAGAAAAAACTTACTCTATTTATGACAAAGAGATGCTTGCCATCATGCATGCATTGTCTAAATTCCGTCAATACTTGGTGGGAAGTAAATTTGTTGTTAAGACTGATCACAACAGTCTTAAACATTTCATGCGCCAAAAGGAATTGAATGAAAGGCAGCAAAAATGGGTAAGTAAACTCCAAGCATATGACTTTGACATTGAATATGTCAAAGGAAAAAATAATATAGTTGCTGATGCACTTTCTAGAAGGCCTCATTTGCAGTCAATTTGTGAGTTATCAGCAGATTGGAAAGAATTAATTGCTGCTGATTATGTTAAAAATCAGTTTGCAACCAGCTTGTTAGAAGGTCAATTGGTTGATGGAAGGTATAAGTTGGTTGATGGATTAATTTATTATAAAGATAGAATCTTTTTAGTACAAGAATCTAAGCTTAAGAAAAAGATTCTACAAGCTTTTCATGATGTTCCCCTTGCTGGTCATCAAGGGATTTTCAAGACTTACAAGCAGATTCGTGAACGATTCACTTGGAAAGGTTTGAAAGATGAAGTCTTGAATTACATTAGAGAGTGTCCTACTTGTCAAAGGAATAAAAATGAACACTCTTTTCCTGCTGGTTTACTTCAGCCCTTGCCTATTCCAAATCAGAAGTGGGAAAGTATTGCCATGGATTTTATCACGGGGTTGCCCAAGGTGCAAGGACGTGACTGTATATTTGTTGTGGTTGATAGACTAACGAAATTTGCTCATTTCTTTGCTGTTACCACTTCATTTACAGCAGCTCAAGTGGCTGAGCTGTTTTTTAGAGAGGTGTTCCGTTTGCATGGGTTGCCTAAAACAATTGTCAGTGATAGGGACAGCAAGTTCCTAAGTGTTTTTTGGCAGGAGATCTTCAGATTGAGTGGGACAGTGCTTACTCCAAGCACAAGTTATCACCCACAAACAGATGGGCAATCAGAAATTGTTAACAAGTGGTTAGAGGGCTACCTAAGGAACTATGTTTCAGGACAGCAGCGAGCTTGGATTAAATGGCTTCATTTAGGAGAGTATTGTTACAACTCTTCTTATCACATGTCAATTAAGATGTCTCCTTTTAAGGCTCTTTATGGTTATGAGGCTACTAACTTTGTTGATCTAGTGTTTGGTGATAGTAGAGCCCCACAGGCTTTGGATATGTTGCAACAAAGCCAGGACATCTTGAAGACTCTTAAGGAAAATCTGCAACAAGCTCAGAATCAGCAGAAGTTATACGCTGATCAGCAGCGTGTGGAAAGGTCTTTTGAAGTTGGGGACATGGTCTATTTGAGGCTTCAGCCATATAGACAATCTTCTCTCAAGAAGAGTGGTGCAGAAAAGTTGAAGCCACGCTTTTATGGTCCTTTCAAAATCACCAAAAGGATTGGTGAAGTTGCTTATGAGTTGGAACTTCCAGCTGAAAGCAAAATACATAATGTTTTTCATGTGTCTCGCCTCAAGAAGGCAATTGGACACAATGTGGTGGCTACATCAGAATTACCTCCATTGGATGAGGAAGGTCATTTAGTGTTGATTCCAGAAGAGATCCTTGACACTAGAGAACGTTCTTTGAGAAGAAGGACAATCAAAGAATATTTGGTGAGATGGAGGAATTTGCCTATTGAAGATGCTACGTGGGAAGGTGAACAGATTTTGTTGCATCCATCTTTGCAGTTGCTTGGGGACAAGCAATTTCGAGGAGGGCGGACTGTAATGTCCCCTTCTCATCAGTGATCAGCATTGGCATTCTTCAGTCTATTCCGGAACCCGTAGGACTGGAATGAGGTGGAAATTAGGGTTTCATGGGCTTGGCTTTTGTAGCATTTCATTTTATTTACTATTTTTAGTAAATGATGGTTGTGGCAGTATGCAGTTGGTTGTCTTCAGTCTTCTCTTCAGTGAGCATATTATTGGTTGTTTCAATATCTTCCTCTCAAGCCTTAATTGTTGAAATTTACTAAGTATTGGCATAAGTGTTATATTTTTCAATTGACCCCCTTGGCCTAAGGATACAACTTGCAAGTTGTTTTAAAAAGGGGACTTGAAGGGTACGCCTTGTCATAAGGTGATATTAATATTTTATATTTTTGAATTTATGCTTGGAGGAAAGTGGACGCCACTTTATGAGGAATATATTTTTATGAAATTTGAAAATAAGGAGAATTCAAATGGTTGTCTTTTGGCGTGCCAATTGAGGAAGTTGAAGAGTTTCTCATTTCTTATAAAATGAAGACATGACTCCAGCATTTGATATCCATCAATTACCTTATTGTTATGCTGTCAAAATGACTATGGACATTTTGCTATTGCTTCGAGGATGCTACCTCCTAGCCCCTTCCCAATTTCGTGTTTGAAATATAACACCTAATTGGAATATTGCTGCTTCTCACAACAGACTAGCAGATTGAGCATTAAAGGTTGAGAATTTTTGGTGAATTCTACAGTTTTGAAGTTCCTGGTTTTTACACAGCTGAAGCTGAGTTTTGTTCATAACTTCCAAAGCGAATTTTATTCTGTTCTGGGTACTTTGGCCATGCATTAGTCTACTGAAGGCGCCATCTTTCACAAAATTTGAGAATTAAATTCCAAGTATTCAATTTTATATTGCAAAGTCGATTTTCCTCAAGGGCCGTACCATTTAATGCTGTCTTGGGATTCGTGCCAAATAAAGTAGAGACTTTGTTTGCTGTTTCTGGATTCTATCTTGGGCGCCAGACTTGTAAGGTGCTTTTGCAATTCGTTTCACGCCATTCGGAGAAGAAATAAGTGAGTTATGAGTGTTTTTCTGTTTTCCAGTTTGCTGTTCTAAATTTCCAGAACTCAGGAATTTGCATCAGATTTATCAGTTTCCAGTTTAATCTCCATTTCAGTCATTGGAAAGCAAAGAACATTGTTATAATTCATTCTTATATCTATATTTCACTTCTCTATCATTGTAACTCATTTAATTGCAGTCATGTTGAAATTGTAAGGTTCTGATTAGTAGTACTAATCTAACCATTTGTATTGCTGCAACTATTTGATTTGTTTCTCATTAAAGTCCCCTGGATGGTTTACCGCCAGTGTGGTTAAATTGTTTGTAAATCTTGTACCCACTTAAGTGGTGAATCCCCACAGTTCTGTGGATGCCCGCCGCAGCGGATGAATTGCTTTAATTTGTAATCTTTTCCCCCCACTGTTTGGTGGTAGCGTGGAATTGTTCTCATGGCTGGTTATCCGCCTAATAATTCATAGTTTCAATTTCTTGACTCCGTCATATGTTAGCACCTCGCCCTCTGTGGGATCTTGAGTGCACATTCTTGACGTTGAGTAGTTATATTGTTCAAGTTCAGTTTCTTCAGTTCAAGCTCAATATCTTCCATTCAAGTTCAGATTTTAATTTGAGGCTAACGCTAATCATATCCTCTATTGCTGGTTATTTTGTGAATTTCCTTCAAAAAAATTGGTTAGCATATTTCACAATATTACAGGCAAGGTAGGCACAACATATATTTCTCTCTCGTGCAAAAGTTCTTGAACAGATACAATAATAGCAATACTACAAGCAAGGTGGGCACAACATGTATGCTATCACACAAAAGTTATGTACAAATGAGCAAAAGCTCTTATTTATAGACATCGAAAGGTGTAGGGAACCCTAAAATCACCTTGAGTCAACTACAATCTTGCAATGCATGCAAGATTATTGCTAAACCCTAATAAAACAAACTATACAGTTAACTAGAAAGCTACCATCAGTTAACCAAAAACCCTAATCTATCTGGACAATGTGCAAGCATGCACGTCCTTATTGAAAGCAAATTAACTGGAATACTACCATCTGTTAACGTAAATCCTAAATACAACTCCAAGTGAATAAAGCTAATCCCAAAATAGATATGCATGAGATGAGACAGCGAGTTAACTTGAAAAGATGACACCAAGTTTAACTCCTGTGTATAACGTCTATCCTGAGAAGTGGGAACTGAAGTGTACTGGTCGTGATCTCGAGCAACCAATCCCTCAACGAGATTGTTAAATGCATCACTGTCTGGAGCTCTGATACTCTGCCGAAGAATGCTATGCCTGTGTAGCATGTCCTCACCAGCTGTGATCTGGGACTGAAGTTCACCTCTACTCCTGGTTGCTTCATTGAACAATGCCGACATGACTGTAAGCTGATTAATCTTACAACCAACGGTCTCCCCACTAAAAATAGTATGAATGAGTGTCTGGAGCTTTGACTGTACATCAGTAAGCTCAACATATGCACCACCCTCAATCTGATACCGACACGGTAAGCGAGATACTAATGTTCTCACAAACCGGAGTGCACTAGTAACGTGCTCTCTACTCTTAGCCAACTTTGACGCCATTGTTTCCTCTATCTTTGCCTTGAAAACCAACTGTGTTTTCCAAGAGTAGATAGCCTCTTTATCCTCTGCATCTGTGACTGATTCATATGCCATACTCAGGTGAGCAATCATAATCTCATCCCGGGGTCTACTAATCGCCATGTCTCGCTCCTCATCTTGGAGACGAAGACGAAGCTCTCGTGCATTGTATCGCAACTAATATATCTCTGTAAGCATAGAACGACCTCTAGCAACGAACTCCTCCTCCCATTCCTCCAAACGCTTGCCATATGCAACCAAATGATTAAGTTGGCCTTGTTCTGCTGGAGGCTCAAGCATCGGCGGGAGTGTGGCAATAACATCTGACCTATGTACAAGGCTAGAAATGTACTGACAAAGCTGTCTGATTTCAGTCTTGAGGGCTGCCTTGTCTTCTCCATCCTTCAACATTCTATCCCTGGCACTGTCTGTAGCAACCTGTAGGAGATCAACCTGAGTCTGGCATGTGCTACGACCAAGGTTGATTGTGATAACCTCAAAGTCCTGAGATTCCAACTCTTCCAAGCTCTTCCCCTGTGGAGGTATAGCAGTCTCGACGACTATCTCCATATCAGTATTCCTCTCCACGTGGACCATGTTCTTGGTCCTCTTGTTTGGTGCATTCTGGTAAACTTGATCAAAGTCTGAATGATTAAGGACATAGGATGGCTACCTCCTCTTCCTTCCCATTTGAGTTTCAATCTAAGACTGGTCTCGGCTAATGCTACTAGAAGGATCTGTACTAGCAACAGGAGGCTCTGACGAGAGTGAATATGTAGAGGAGCTGCTACGAGATGGGGAGTCTAAATCCAATTCGATATGAATCGGGACTGGTGATTGCTCTGGAATTGGTATAGGAACTTGAGGCTGAACCTCAGGCACTGGCGGATTCTGAACTGGCTCTGTGATAGGATGTCTGACAGCGTCCGTGTGTGAATCAATGGCAAGTGCCTTGCCTTTTGAACTGTTTGGCGCTTGACTTTTCTTGGGAGGGTTACTTTTTTTCTGTTTGGGTTTCGACAAGGAAGGTAGCGAAGGATCCACCACTGGCGGCTCTGCTCTAGGCACACTTACCTTCCTGGTCTTCTTGCTGTCGAGGTAAAGTATACTGTTTTGGATAACTCTACTTGACCTCTCCTTTACTGTCACGTACTCCTTGGCGTACCAATCAACTGCTGGCAGTGACTGTGTGTCAACCTGCTCTCTGAAAAACTGAGGAAGGTCTTCGCCCTCATCATCTGATAAACCTTCCACATCTTCTACCAAGAATACAAAAATTTGTGAGAGAGAAGCGGCTGTAGCTACGTCTGCGGACCTCGAAGTCGTCCACGCAATTTGCCCAATAGTCTTCCATAGAAGGCTTATGATATGCACGACCACCAAGACGTGCCGTGTAATGACCCCAAGGATCATAGGCACGTACCTCAACAAGATACTTGAGATGATACCTCTCTAGCTCCTGTCCTGCAGCTTTGGCATCAACTACCGTCTTGCACCAATATATTCCAAACTAAAAGGGAAAATTGGCCACTGGTTTATGCTTGCGACGTAAATGACGATGAACATCATGTAACTGCCTCAGGAGCTCCATAAAGACTGTTCTATCCAAAGGATAGCGTGGAAGCATAGCTGGATTTCCTGTAAATCCATATACTCGGATATAAGTGTATGTCAGGAACTGAATGAACCAATCTGCCCAACCATCCATTGTTGCTCTAGCAACTGCCGAGATATGAACGTGCAACTCCCAGTCTAGATTTCTCACTGTATAAGTCAGGAAAGCCTCGTGAATACGTTTGAAGTGATGTTCAACCTTAGTGAACTCAAGCTGATCGTAATAGTGATAGACTTTCTGAACATTGAGAATGCCAATGGTGTTTAACCCTCGAAACTGACCCTGATAGGCAATCAAGTACATGAGGTAAGAACACATGTGAAACTCGTTGGCAACTAGGAAACCGGTGATTTGCTTGTGGATAACATCGTTGATGAAGGATGCCCAGTCATAATGCTCTTGCCCAGATATGATGCGACCAATGATGTAACACATCCAAGGCTAGAAAACATTTGCATGTGAATGACTTGAGACACGATTCAAGAGTGTAATTAGAATCGCATACTCATCCTTGTACTCACCACGACCCACAGTGTTTGGCAATTTGTTCTTCGCTTGCTTCAACCATCGTTTTGCCATTTTGCTTTGGCACTTGTCCACATCAGCATTGAATGCATGCTTGCACTGCTCCATAGAAATAACTAGACTGTTCGGGTGCTGAGGGATACCAAAACTTCTTTCAACGTCCAGAGGCTTGAGACTGCAAATGATTCGTCCATCTACTGACACTATCTCACATGTAGCAGATTTGTAATGCTTGATACAAGACATCACAAACTCAACACAATGAGCGTAGATAGGTATGGAAGTGGCCTCAAGTAACCCGGACTGTTGAATGTTTTGAATAATTGAATCTCTGATTTTGACTAGATCTAAGACTGCCTCTAGTAGCACCTTATGGAGATTCGTCTCAACTGTCTCGATGAAGTCATGAGTTAGGACTGATTTGGTCTTGTATTCGAGCTGAGTGTACTACATTTTGAAGAACATGCCTATTGACTGTGAACTCGACTATGTTCTAACAAGATTTCTGGAAAGCTAAAAATACCCATTCTGAGGCTAAAAATAGCCTATCAAAGGGTTATTTTCGGCGAAAAATTTGAGATATGGGTTTTGTCTAGAAAAAGATTCTAAGACAACCTAGAATGCCAGAAATGCGAAAATCTGACTTCTACTCGACCATGCAAAGAATTTTCAGTTGAGAAAATTAGAAACTCGAGAATTGATGCTTTGGAGTTAAAAATTCCTAAAAATTCAAGCACATGAATTTAATTTGAGGAAGCTATATAGAATCGATCTAGATGATCAAAATTGCAAAAAATTGCCAATTTCAGGAACATGCAAATTGAAATCTAAGAGGATTTTGAGAATCAGAGAGGAGAAAAGACGTTTTTTTTGTATTTTTTTTTTGTCAAAATCGCCCCCTGTTCTTCAAATTTGCTAATGACTGTGAATCTGTACCTGCAAAAGGAATTGTTTGATGCTTCTGATTTTGATTGCTGATGATAAATTTTTCCAACTCTAGAAAATTCGCCTTTGCTATGAAGAATTACAAATTTTGCTTAAGCTGAATGAATGTTTAATGATGGCGCCATGAATAAATAGAGAAAATTCGCACCATAATGTTGACTGCAAGATTTAAAACCTCGACTGAAAATAGAAAGCTTCTGATTGGACCCCTCTAGTTCGAACTGAGACCGACTTGAAGTCCAGAATAAAATAATAATAAAAATATTCCTAATGCAATTTGAAAATCTAGCACAAAGAGGCGCCAATTTAAGAAAATCGCCATTTAATGCTCAAATATGCAAAAATAAATATTTAATATTATTTTAATCAGTTGACAAACCACGTTGAGCTCTTGGACTCATCCGATGAATTTCACTGATTTCGAAAAGTCCTCATTTGTCCTCATAGGCGTCCATTTGCTCAAGATATTACATTTTTTATTAACTTCCTACTTTGTAGCTTACTGCAAAGTTACAACTGGCCATATTCAACACTGATTTTTGGGTGACCGAGTGATGCTGAGATTGAGCAGGAATATCCATTGCGAAGCTTGCAGAGCAAGGAAGAAATGTCTGCTGGGAGTCATCACTGCAAAATCCATCATTTAACACCTCAAAAAATTAGGCGCCCTTGATTAAATTGATTTTCAGACATCAGACTTGGCCATTTCTCCATACTGCCATCTGACGCTTCAAACGACTGCTGACGATGAATGGTGAACCCTGCTGATTGAATGATAGGCTCATTGCGTGACTAGAAGTATTTCGCATCCAACGAATATACGCAAGGCAGCTGAAAGTTGCATTATGAACCCCAAAAGCAAGGGCGCCCCTGGCCTGAAAAGGCTCAAACACCATTGACAAAAGTACAACTCTCAACCAGGTGCCCTTCTTGACTTCTGATATCGGGAGCTGGGGTGACCTAATTCGCGCACCGTCTGTTTTAACGCTTAGCCAAAAGGACCTACGAGAGATGTCTCTGGAGGTGACAAAGCAAGAAAACTGCTTCTAAGACCTCAAAGAGAAAGGTGCCTTTCCCAAGATGGAATATACGACCAAACCTGGCCATTTTCTGAGTTGTCTCCGTTTTTCAGTATTTTGTAAAGACCTCGCATGTATGAGCATTTGCCAAATCCTGGAGGCTGATGGTTGGGCTCATTGGATAGCTAGAGTAATTGCGCACAAGTTCCATGAAGACTTCGAAAGCAAATAACACCATCTGATAGGCCTAAAGGCTAGGCGCCCTTGGCCTACAGAGGCTACAGTGTATATTTAATGATTCTCCACCCTCTGATTTACGTGCCTGGTAGAAACTCTGCCATGATCTCTCAGAATATCGGATTGATAGGCTGACTGGTGCGTTGCGAAATCGGACAAGAGTAGCACAGATGTCAGGAAGACCTCACCTGCAAACTCAATCATCTTAGGGGTCATTTTGAAGGGTACCCTTGAGCTATAGGGGCACAATTTTACCATTAGAGGAAGTTTCTGTGATGTGAAGTCTCCTCGCAACCTCATCTTCTAACCCTGACTGTTGGAGCTCTGAGTCTTGGACGTCTGCATTCGATAGCTTGTTGGATAGCCAGACTAGCCGTGAAGAGATTAGATGCATCAACAGGTAGGAATGCCAAGATCTAGCCCCTCTTTAAGAAGGGCGCCCTTGAGCTACAGGGGCGCAAAAGTTGAAAATGGACAAGCTTTTGCAATCTTCAATCTCCTGAACCTCAGCTTCTGTCAACAGTTACGGGAGCTCTGAGTCTCAGATGTCTTCGCAGAATAGCTCAACGGATAACTAGGCTAATTCTGAAGAGATTGACTGTGTTTATGAGCACATGCCACAAAATCTAGACCTTCAAAGAGAAGGGCGCCCCTGGGCTACAGGGGCGCAATTTTGCTTTTGCCTGAGAAATCCTCATAAATTTGACCACTGAAATCTTCTTCTTGGTCGCTGAAATGACCATGCAAAGGTATAATCATGTCGTGAAATGCTCCTCCATCATGAAATGCCTCGTTCTGACCCCCCGATTCAGGTTTTGATCAATGGATACTGCCTTTGACTGACACAACATTGACCAAACTCCATGCTTGATATTGCCCAAAAACTGTATTTGACATCATTTTAGCAAGATTTAGACTCTTTTAAGCAAAATGCCTTGATGAAGCAAAAAATTTGGTTTGGGTACAACACAAGTACATGCTGCTAGTGGGAGACAATCATCTTCAATATTTTGCTAGTCATTGGCATAGGCTTATTATTGCACACTCAAAATCTGAGGGCAATTATCATATCCAAGCAAAATGGAGAAAGGCAATGGAGGTGAATCAATGATGGCATGAAGACTTTATGGTGATATTGTTTTATGTTTTGTGTCTTTATCTTTATTTGTACTTCATTGTTTATTAGGGTTTGATTTACATGCTTTGCTGCCTAACCTTGATAATTTTACCCTGATTTACAAATACAAGTACTGCTGAAAATCAACAACTGTCACTAACACCCCTAAGTAACCATTTACATTGGAGATGTGGGCCTCTCTTGTAAGCTGAAGTCCTTCCTACTTGGGTATACACAAGCTATCCAATTTATATAGAAGGTTTTCTTTGAGGTAGCGATCAGATGTTCCTTCTGATTTATGCTTTTTTGGACCTTGCAGTTGTTAATATACTCCTCAAAATCAATATCCTATGCACATATCTCCGTATACACCTTATGTGTTTCAGGTTCTGACTGCATTTTTGTACCCATGGATGTTTTTTTTAATTTTTGACAATGTAGGCCTAGATAGCATATCCAATGCTTGGTTATATAGTGTAATTGTTGAAGAAACCCCTGTCAATTTGAAGTATTGTGCTTGTTGCAATTTATTTTGTGCATATAAGTGTTGTAGTAGTTGATGATCATTATAGACCATGGTTTGCTTTTCTATTGATTAGTGCTTCACGTTTTTACCACTTGCAGTGTTGCACACAATTCCTTGTCATATATTGTGTCCTATAGTTTAGTACATACCCACTGAACTCGTAGTGATAACATACCATTCTTGTCGCATTAGCTTTCCAATGGCATGCCCCAATGTATCTGTCTTTATGTGAAATGGTAGCTGCAAGTGTGGTGAAACCAAAACTGGAGAATCGGTGATTTTATGCTTCAATTAAGAAAAAAACTTGCCTTTCTATTGATTAATGCTTCACTTTTCACTACTTCCTTGTCATATGTTGGGTCCTACAGTTCAGTACACCCCCTCAAGCTCAGGGCTATAACATATTAATCTTCTTGCATTAGCTTTCTTCCAATGATGTACTCCAATGCATCTGTGTTTATCTAAAATGGTAGCTGCAATTGTGGTGAAACCAAAATTGGAGAATTGTTGATTTTATGCTTCAAGTTTTAAAAAAAACTTGCTGATTTTTCCTCCATGTAAAAGACTTACCATAAGAGCATTCATAGCAGCCGTAATCATAGCAGCTGTAATCTTGGAGAAATAACTTACAAATATTTTAGACATGCAAACTTGGAGAAATAACTTAGGAAGACTTTAGATCTGCAAACACAGAGAAACAGCTTACAAAAGGCTTATTACTTTGTTGGCATTGTGAGGACTAGACCATCTTAGAATAGCTGAATCTTTGCTGGACCAGTTCTTGGCTCACCTCCACCAACCACATAGCCTAAATAGATCAAGCCTTGCAAATTCACATTTTCTCAAATTAAGCAGCAATGTGTTTTTTTGTTGAAGTCTCCAACACTTGATGCAAACGAAGCATATGCTCCTCCCATGTATTGCTGAAAACGAGAATTTCATCCAAGTATACTATCCATGCAGTGCAAATCAATATAGCAAATGCATTGCATGATGCAAAAAGTATTGTAGAGCATTCAAACAATTCTTACTACTTTTTGAAGGTGTCTTCTATATGCTCCTTTCTTTCATTTTCCTGACTGGAAAAATGATTTGTCCCGAAAATGAAAGAGAATATATGAAAACAACACAAAAAAATGTTTTGTAGACTTGTACTGTACGTAGAGTTTTATATGAATAATAATTGCATAAAGTATGAGAAATACTATGGTTTTTGATGTTTGTTGGCATTTTAATTCACACCTTTTTGTGCATCACAAAATGGAATAGATGTATGGTAAAACCACTCTTTGGATAAAAGGGGAATCTTCGTCGAAACAAAACTAACCTAATCAAAACAATGTGTACTTTCCATTTACAATTTATATGATATTTTTTTGGGGTGGTTTGTGCTCATGCTAAGCACTGGGCAAAATGCTAATATTGACTCCAACTTAAGCAAAAGGTTTTTTATGTTTTTTGACCTAACGAAACCTTACAATAAGGATTGAATAGGTTTAAAATAGTTGCAAAACTTGTGAGTACTCATGAGCCATATTACTAGGCGAGTTACTTGCCCAACAACTTGTCGATGAGTTTATGTAAAACTCACGACAACTTTTACCTATAAAACTTACGAGTCAATGGAAAAAATTGCGATTTTTGTGTCAAGAACTCGTCCAAATCCATATAATTTTTTTCTTGCCTGCAATTCAAAAAAAACAATTTTTTTGCATTTGATTGGCAACTTAGGGTACACGAAAACTAGCAATGAAGGTTTGTATGGTTTCAAAGGCCTTAATTTGGGTTTGGTCGTGAGGGCTTTGCCTCTCAATCCCACCTTGTATTCCGATAGGGAGTGCATTAGGGGTGCTGCCGCTCGACCTCATTAGGGGAGTTGCCCCCAAACCCCCACAAGGGGCGTTGCCCCTAGACCTCATTGGGGGCATTGCTCACAAACCCCTATTGGGGACGTTGCCAAGCCCCCATGAGGGGCATTGCTCCCAATCCCATTGATGTCTCCATTTCCAAATCCTCATTAGTTATTAGGATCTCTAGTCAAAAAAGAAATTTGATTAAAATGAGGGGGTGATGAGGACTTTGGATATAACTCTTGAGTGTGCTAACTTAGACGTTATTATTGCACAACTTGCCAAAAATCTCCTTAGATGAGGCAACTTCTACATATGACATGGCTAGTGGAAGTGGCATTGTAATTAATTTAGAGATTGAACTTAGTTTTTGGTCTAGGATATGTATTAAACTCTAGTTTTGATGTATATATGATGGAAATCAGCAATAAGCTCTACAAGTTTAGTACTATGTGTGTTTTTGAAGAATATTTTAAAAAATTTATGTATTTTAAAATGTTCGAAAAAATTGCCGAGTTTTTGTTGAGTCTCGAGTTTTTTAAAATTTTGGGCCTGCCGAGTTCGAGTTTTTCAATTGTCTTGAACAATGAAATCAGAAATTTTGTTTTTATTGCTCCTATACTTGGATGAACAAACATGTTACATTGAATATTGAATTTCATACATAATATAAATGCCTAAACTTGAACTTTGATGTCATGTATAACTAAACTCTTTAAGAATTTGAGTTTCCATATATATTGCTGTCCCTTGCTGTCCCCAAAACATACTCCCTTGGACTGTCATCCCCGTAACCCGTCCCCATCCCCACAATGCTATGGAAAAAGATTTTTCATTTATAATTATAAAAGTGAAGATATAAATATAGAACATGAAGACAAACGAAGGAGAAAAAGAATGATAGAAATAATTGTAGTCAATGTACAATGTCTATTACTATGCTTCGATAATATTGGTTATCCGACTATGTATTAATTGGTTGTTGGCTTTGGGTAGTTATAAGCGTTGGTTGACAATTGCGCTCTTGGCAATTGTCAAGTCTTTTAAATACATTGTGTATCGTCAAGGAGAGTAGTATGATCTAGTCGGATTGACTTTGATTCTTCGTTGACTATCTCTAGTCTTTTTCTATAATAATTTCATGTGCAAATAAAGATATATTTTACACATGTATCTGGTATGCATTGTCATCTCTATTATTAATTCATGTATTTAATTTATTAGACATAGTAAAGATTTGGCATCGTTGCCTTAAAGAGATCGGGTCAAATTTGAGAGATTTATGCCCTTAAACCCCAATGAAGGTGGGAAGAAACCACAATGTGGTCAAGATCAAGAGGTCAGATGATCTTTAAGGATCATCGAACAAAGAAAATGAAGGAGACAATAGAGGGGTGAAGTTGAAGAAGGCGAAGGGTTTCTAAGGGAAAGCTCGAGTCCACCCAAGAGCAGAAGCCGAAGTGTAAGTAGAAGCCATAGCCAGGAGAGAAGGAAAACATTCACAGACGAATGCACGAAGGGAGAGTGGGAAGAAATAGCATGGCACCTACCGCTTCCCGACAAAGCATACATTGACCAAGCCAAAGAGTTGTCTGTACCATCAATGTCGGACGAAGGGGAATGTGGAGGAAAAACGACCAACCTCACTAGAGAAGCGTTCAAAACATCACCGTCAAACGAAGAATGTTCACCGTCAAGCAAAAGGGAAGGCAAGGAAGAAACTGCCAACCTTGTCGTTGGAGAATCGTGCATACCATTAAAGTCGGCCAAAGGGGAAAGAGAGGGAGAACCTATTGATGGTTTGACAAAGACCATACATGAGATTGAAGAATTGATAGTGATAGAAGAGCCAAACATTGGAATATTGGAGCTGATAATGCTAGGACGAAGGGAGCATCGAAAGGACCCCGAAGGCAACCCAAGGGTGATGAATGTTGAAGAGGGACAAGTGAAGGATTTTGACATGTCCATGAGTGCAAGGAAGGCACCAAAACGTTCTAATCAAAACTCTTCAATCAGTTACTCTCACATAGGGCGCAATAGGGAAGCAAGATGGTGACTCCCCCAACAAGTCCGAATGTAGAGCGACAAAAACTTCCAAAGTTCACTAGGAACGTGTTGGAGGACCCTTTGAGGCATTGCAAGACTTGTGAAACAATTTGGATGACAAATGGGCAAGATGATAAAGAAATTTGGCTACGATCTTTTCCAACCACTTTGCAAGGTGTAGCGATTGACCGGTATACAAAAATTGACCAAGCCTCTCAAAGTACATGGGAGAGATTAAAGAAAGCCTTCGAAGAAGAGTTTAAATTGCTTTGTGATGATAATGAAATAGTAGCAGAAATTTGCAATACAAAACAAGGTAAGCACAAAAACGTATGAGCTTATAATCGTAAACTTAAAGAATTGCTTGTAAAATTAGAAACAAAACCAGTCGATGGTCTCAAGAAAAGATGATTTGTGGAAGGTCTACTTCCATCATTAAGAAAAAAATGTAGTACCACCCTCTTCCTATTCAAAAGCCTAGAATCGGGCAATGGACATAGAAAGTGAAGATAAAATGTCCTGATTCAGTAAAAGTAAAACAAAGGAAGATGGAAGTTCCGATGACAATAGAAATGATGAATCAAGAATGGTACAAGCACTTTGGAGGGACATGCTTCGAATGATGAAAGAATTGGAGGTGGAGAAAAAAACCAACAAAGAAACTAACAAATTATGGTGTACTAAGTGCAAAATTGAGAGGCACATAAAAGCTAATTGTCCTAAAAAGATGTTTTGTGAGATTTTCCAGATTATGGGTCATTCAATAAAGGAGTGCCCATACAATTTGAAGGCCAAGAGTACCAAGTACTATTTACGTAGGGAGAGGAGTCCACTCCATTGAAGCCATATAATGCATCTCCAGGCGGTTATTGAAATCAAAGAGGAGGATGAAGCCAAATACTATATGACCCCAAAGGACGCCCTATCATACAATGTTGACAATGTAGCGAATGGGGACACTTTGCAAGAGACTACCAAAACAAGCAAGACAAAGTGCAATTATTGTGCAAATGGTGTGGTCTTGGAAACCATGAAGACATCAGATGTTCGAAGCAAAAGGTTAGTGTCAACATGATTGATATAAGGCATAAGGAAGTACTAGCCATTACTTGTGCCCAAGCAAAGAGGTTGTATATCCAAACCCACGTACAAAAAAGAAAGGCTTTGTGAAGCAAGGGCTGAAGTGGAGAATGCTATGGATAATGAATGACACCACTCAAATGCAAATGCAAGTACAGTAACAAATCAATTACAATTCGAGCAAATATTGCACGACAAGTACTTCAAGCTACTGAATCGGTTAAAGTAGTGGATTTTTTACAAAGTATTCTTGAACTTCAAAATGCTACTGTATTTGGGGAGAATGAGACGGTGCATGTTATGACCCAATTGGAATATGGTGGGAATGAAGAACCAATAACTGAACTTGGCTATCGGTCGATCAAGTGATTGACCCAATGTTACTGACAATTAATGTGACAAAGAAACCAATGGTGGTGAATATGGAGATCCCTGGAAGGAATCTCACTAATACAATTCTTGATGGTGGGTTTGGTGTGAACGTAGTTCCAGAAGACACTTCGAGAAGTCTTGGCAAGCTGACCATTTGGTTGCCAACTTTTCTATTGGTGGGTGTAGATTAACAAGGTATTAAGGTACTTGGAGTTTTAATGGGACAAAAGGTAATTATTGGAACTCAAGCATTTTTGTTGAACTTTGTGGTCATTTCATTAAGAAAGCATACAACGAATTTTTAGTTTAGGGTTGCCTGGTAGTAGCCAAAGTCGATCACAACTGGAAAAGGAATACAATCTCCATTGAGAACAAAGGTCAGAAATATGTAATTGATTTTAAAGAACCAAGCCATAAGTGATGAAGCAGTTCCCTCAGATTCGTTAGAGTTGGACTTCGAAGAAGAATAGACAGAGAGGCATGATTTGGGTCTAATAGAGTTGAATGATGAAGGGATCCTAGAATTACAATCATGCTCAGAGGATGAAACAAACTCTCTCTTGGGCCTATTTCATTGGAAAATGGAGGATTATGAGGTACTTTTGTTGAATTTTAATTTTCTCGAAGCTACAACTCTCAGTAAAGAGCAATTGATGAAAGAATGCAAAATTACCGTTGGTACGTCTCAGAGTGCTCAGGGAAAAATATTTAACTTGGAACACACATGTATTGGTCAAGACAGATTAGCTTAACAAAAAATTTACAAAAAAGAAAATTAGAAAATAAAGAAACAATGGAAGGACAAAAATACTATTCAACAATTGAAGGATAAAATATGAAAATGATTGACTACATGCACAATTACATAAAAGGCTTGAGTACAAAGCCTGACTATATTAAAAGGTCCAACTATATAATACGACCAACATCTTGTCATATCATACGACAAGGAGAAAGACAACAAGTTTTGCACATCGTATGTCAAGGAGAAGGGGTAATTTGTATACTATACGACAACCTCAACCTCATCACATCGTATGGCAGCCTCAATTGGTACATCACTTATGATGACATGTAAGCACATCGTACAACTTGTTCACATAGTATGACAATTATTCATTGTTGGACTTGGTTTCCCGTAGATAATATGGTGGACCTGTTGATGTGATTTTTGTGACCGCACCAATCAGCAGAACAAAGTTGTCCGAAGGCTACTCCATTCTCTCTTGATCAAAGTATTCCATGCGCTAAGATTGCGAGATAGATCGCACGTTCAACTGCAAGGTTCTGAAATACTTAGAATACCCTCAGTTGGTTTGATGTGAATTGCTGTTTTCACGAGGGGACTTACACAATTGTTCAGGATTCTTGCAGTTAACAGTAGGTAAATGATTTGAAGGGGATTTTGCGCGTATGATTTGGCAGTAAGGTGCGTTTTCCTAAAGCTAACCAGAAATAGACTGAAAATAAATGAGTATAAGGGAGAGGTGGTTCTAAATTCTATCCTAAATGCAAGATATGTGGAGCTCGGTTTCAGCAGACTTCGACTAAATTTCACCTAGCCTCACGTCGGACAGCTTCAACAAAATTGGTGCAATCTTCAAAGGGATAGCAAAAGATATTCAGATTACAATTTAGCATACATATACCATCAAGACGACGCATATAAGCATACAAATCACAATCAAAGTTAAACTCAAGATAATTTCCAGTTGACCACGCAAGGCGAACTTGTCATCAACAAGTTGCTAGTGGTATGGAATGAAATGAAGCTAGCTCAATAAAACACCACACATCCAAAGTAAACTACTTGCATGAAATGAGAATTATGCTACTTTATGCTACTTGGATCCGAAAGGATGAAGAGACCTTGCTAGCTATCCATGACAAAGACGAATTCCACCATCAATGAAAAGATCTATTATCATGAAAGTTTTACACAACAATCTCTACAAAAGTTTTCAAAGGGAAAACTTTCCTTTTTCTCCACACTATGCTATCAAAATGCCTACTCTCTAGTGTCTCTTCAAATCTCAATTCTAATCTCTAATCTCTACTTCTAATGAGGTACAAATGAGGGGGACTCCCCCTTTTATAGATAGCCCAGTCCAATGGACAGCTAAGATTACAATCAAAAGAGTGGCTAAGATTAAGCCACCTTAGCCCTAACCCTAAAAACTGCTAGAATGGGGAGTGCTACATTAAATGAATCAAAAATTCCCACTCACTCCCAAAATAGTAAAGGCAATTAATGCCCACAATCAGTCTTCTAGAAGATCATCGTCCAGTAGTGCATTCCCATTCTCCTTCTCCTTGGCTGCAAACTCAATGAACCTGCCAAGTACAGCCTCAACCTCCTGAACTGAAATGGGTGGAATGCAATCAAGCTGGAACTCTAACACCGTGATTGACAATTCATGCCGTGCACAAGATTTTCTCCAAGCAACTAAGGAATCTTGCGTGCTCTGGATCAAGCTGGAGAAAGTAGAGGTGTTCTCGAAATCATCCTGCACGAAAGCCTTCACCTCTGAGAATAAAGGTGCCAGCCCACCCCTCAAATTATCAGCAGTCACTTCACCTGGATTCAACCGCCTAGCAAATATGGCCTCGAAAGTATTTTGGACTCCATCAATAATGTTGGCCATAGCCTTCCGTACTCTAGTTGAATCCGCCTGTGCTGCGTCAAAGAAACCACGTCCCGTGATTGCTGAAGAATACCATCTAGAAAAGTCATACCTGTCATTCTCCTGAATGACCCCTCCATCAATTAGCAACCACAAATGAAAATGTCTCAATGCCTCAAGACGCTGAATAACCTTGCTTTGATAAACAAAAGCATCTCCCCAGGCCTGATCAACTGACTCCATTCGTGCCAAAATACTAGAAGCCTGCTAAAAAGCAAGAGCAAGGTCCTCCATAAACTTTTCTGTCTCATCACGAACTCCTGTAACCCATTTGTCTGCCTCCTGTGCCTTCTTCCCTAACTCCAACAAGCCACTAATCGACTCTCTAGGTATCTCGGCTGGAAGCTCTATCGTTGGAATCTCCTGCCCATGAGGACGAGACAACTGCTGCACATATCCAATCAAAGCCTTATGCTCTCTTTTCAACTTCTTGTACTTTCCTTCCTTTTTGAATAATCTGTCCTTGAGGGCGAGGTAGGAATTATCACACTCCTCTACAATTTGTGCACCTGTGGGGCGTCCTAACTCCAAAGTTGTGACCACGTAGTTTTCTGGTACTGCTTCATCTCGGTCACAATCAACTTGTGGCACTGCCATGTGAAGGGTGCGAGAGCCATCCTCTTCAATCGAGATCTTTGAAAACTTCCGTGCTCTCTTCTTTTGTGGAGGCGCGCTGATCCTGTTCAAAAACTCTTCCATTTCAACTGCTGGATCAATTTCTTCGTTGGGGCTCCTTCTCATCCTCTCTCTTAGCCAATCAGGTACTGTATACTGTATATCAAACGGCTGTTGTTCTTGTGCCTCTACTTCACGGACTTGTTCAACTTCTATATCATTCTGGTGACGCTCATCGGCCTCAAGTGGCCGAGTATCTCCTGAAACTATATCATCATCATCCAAAGCCGTCTCCAACTCATGCTGAAACTGAGGGTCAGTAGCAGTCCCCTCATCAGTTTGCTGATCGTCTCTACTAGGTGCGTTGACGCTCTGGCCAACTGACTCTTTCCATGGGGGCTGATTATTTTCCTATACCACTTGCACCTGATTCAATACATTCCTTTGATCAGCAAATAAAGAAACCTCTTGTATGCTTGGAGAACGTATCTCCAATGGCGTGGGTGATTCAACTGCAACTCTTGGAGGCTCCAGCTGAACAGGCTCCTGCCGAACTGGCTCTTTCCTTCTAGATTCCGGACCTCGTGTGATTTGTTTCTTCCTGTTGGTGGTGGGTGTCCTGTGATCTCCCATCAAATTGTAAGTCAATGCAATCGACCTACTCTTCAACCTGCTCACACGTTTGTCAACCCACGCTCTAGTAAATGCCAAGACTGGAATGCAAAGTGTGTCCAAATCCGCTATCTCAGGCTCCGACCAATCCGAGAGTGGAAGTGGAGTATTTCTTATTGCCTCATAATCTGTATGGACGATGTTCATTTCCTCATCCACTTGGTCTGGTACTGGAATGACTTCACACTCCCTGATCATGTTTATTGGCAACCTAGAGAACATTCTCTTCTTGACTTCTGCTTCGTCTGATTCATTAGCCCAATAATCCTCAATGTTTGCCTTGTGTTTAAACTCTTCTGATAGTACCCATTTGATGTTGTTATGCGGATCATAGTGCTGTCGGCTGGTGTGATATGAAAAGTGATAAAACTGAAGCTCGCTCTCGGCTTCTCTAGCTGCTTGTAATGAAGGACACACTTCATCAGAATTGCCCATGATAATTGGGAAGTCAACACTTCCCTTCTTTTTCTTCTGAATCTTATCTTAGGCAACCAATTGCCTGGATATCTCTAACATCAATATTCTGTTGGTTGGGTACTTAGACAACCTATATGGGTATGAGGAAAATCCTTGCAGCCTTGTGTAAGAGAATTTCGGAAATTGTATAAACCAGCACCCATACCTCTCAATCAATTCCTGGGCTTCCCTCAAGATCTTGTGATGCATTCGCTCCTGAAGTGTTCTCGTGATGTGCATGGTGAAAGCGTCATTGGCACACTTGTAATGAGTGGTACTAGTCAAGTGTAGCTGCGGACAAGCCTCATGAATTTTGAACTGATGAGAGCCGCAACCAATGGGCTCCTTGTATGAAATTCCTCTGTACTTTGTCATACGGGCCAGCATGTAAATGATGTAAGAGCCCATATAAAATGTTTTCGTTCTTCTTAGGCTTAGGAGCTGCTCGTGCAAATTGTCACTGATCATTGCAGCCCAGTTAATGTACTCCTTTCCTTCCAGCACGAGGTTGATGTAATAGAACATCCATGGCTCAAAAATAAACGATTGCGGGCAACTTCCAACTCGACTCAACATCATGATAAGATCACAATATTCCTGCTTCAAGTCGTCTGCTATGATTTGTCTTGGCAGCTTCGTACGAGAAGGTCTGGGGTTGATCATCCAATGAGTATTGATTGTCTCTGTACATCTCTCGAATGTAGAAGTATACATTCGCTCAGCTCGCTCCCTTGATTTATAAATCATGTTTCTATGCACTAGGATTCCAAAAGCCTCGCCAATAGCTGAAGGAGTGAGGTTGGCGAGCACTTGTCCATCTGGTGACATGATTGATCTGTGATCTTTCTCATAGCAGTTGGCACACTCCATCATCAGCTCCGAACACTGAATGGCTGGTGGGAAACTAGCAACTACATATAATCCACTTCGAACAATGTTGTGTGAAGTGGCCGAAGGTTGATGATTACCAATTCCCAGTATTTTATTCTTGAATGCCTCCAAGTTGAAAGAGCCCAAATTGATATTAGTCAACTTGCCCAACTTTGAAGTGAACTTTGACTCTGGCATAAATGTCTTGCCCAGCTTCTTTATAACAGCTTGCCTGGATGCACCATTGTTGTCTTTGCCAGTTGTCCTTGCCTCAGCCATCTGCAAAACAATGAACATCCATGAGTAAATTAATTTAGAAAATAAATAAAATGCTTTGCAGGGCTGTCAGTCGACTTCAAGAAGTTGCAATATTATTTCTCATTCGCAAACCTCAACTTCTTCTTCAACAGATTCGAGTTTCAAAACTTAGAAAAATTTCTAAGCAAGCTTCAACAACTTCAATGAAATTTAGCCTTGACAAAATCGTCCACTTTACTTCAGCAGTTGAACTTTTAAATTCGCACTCAGCAACTTCAAA
>VDFB02364824.1:0-10290 GCA_007258455.2 Sequoia sempervirens
TTTTAGATTGTTGTAACATATAAACACCACAAAATGAACATTAGTAGTAGGATGACAATGAGAATGAGAAAATTGAAGAAGTTGAAGTAAATAGAATATACCTTTCTTCTCATTCTGAAATCCAAACACAAGTTCTATTTGAATTCCACAAGATTATTTTGCATGCCGTTCAACCTCTTTTCAAAATTTTGCAAAAGGACCATTAAACCCCAATAAACCCTTGCTTCAATTTGTCACTAATTTAACCATTAATAAGTGTAAAAATATAGGTGGCAGCAGGTATTGGTTACGTCATATTTACAAAGTTGATTATCATGGGAGGTATAGTAGGGATACATACCATTTATTGGGTGAGTGGACACAAGGTTAGAGTTTGTAAAGATGAACAAGTTGAAATGGCAAGGTTGGTTGGGGAGAGTGATGAAAAATTTACTAGTACCACTAAGAGTAAGAAACACTCATCCAAAACATTGCAATCTATTGATGAATATTCCAATGTGTTAGTTGGAGAGAGTTGTGATAGAGGGAAGAGGAAGGTCACTTCTACTGCAGGTTTGAAAAATATAGTGGTAGGGTTAATGAATTTGCAAAAACATGAGCAAGCTGATGATTTAGTGGCCAATTTTTTTTTTTATGTCCATGCCATCCCATTTTATTTGGCAAGGTCTCCTTATTTCAAAGGTATGCTGATTGATGCAATGGCAGTTGGACCCTCTTATGTTCCCCTTGGAGAACATAGAGTGTGTATCTCCCTCCTCAACAAACAATATTCAAAGGCGAACATGTTGATGGAGTAGATGAGACAAACATGGATGGGGACTGGTGGTTCCATTGTCATGGATGGCTGGATTGGTATTTGACATTGGCCACTCATTAATATTATTGTTACATGTCTTGCTGATTCATACTTTTTTAGAGCTATTGCCATTTTGAAGGAGGCCATAGAGGAGCTTGGGCTGGGTTTTCTAATGTTGTGCAAGTTGTGATAGATTCAATTTGTATTTGTAAGTTAGTTGGTTTGATGGTTGAGAGCACTTACGAGCATATTTTTTGGACTCCATGTTGTGTACAAATAATACTTCGAAAGACATTGGAAAAATAGATTAGGCAAAGATGGTAGTGGTTGAAGCTAGAGACATACGAATGTTTGTATGTAACCATCACATTTCACTTGCACTATTCCGATCTGATTCAATGAAATAATTCCTCTAACCAATTGAGACTAGATATTCTAGCTACTTTATTTTGTTGGAGAGAATATAGGAGGTGCAGGATGCTCTACAATACATGGTTTGTGGAGAGTGGAAGAAGTGGGCTCAATCAAAGACAAAAGAAGAGAAGAAGGTGAGAGAAGGGGTGCTTAATGACACTTGGTGGTCCAATATCTGGTAAGAAAATTTGATTTCATAATTTAAATTAATATGTTTGAGTTTCTACTTTGTTTCTATTTAGATCTTAATTTACATTATTAATAGTGTTAATGTCATAATTTTTAAATGTAGCTTGCAAATATATTTTCTGTATAATCACTTATTGTGGGGGTAATTAGGTATGCGGATATAGACTCTCAAAGCCTTGGAGAGATTTATGAGACTTTTGATAGCATGCTTGATCAAATGAAGTAGGCAATTCATGACAAGGATCCTAGATTACAATTCTATGAGCATATTGGGCCTCTTGTCACAAGAGGTGGAACACAATGAATAATTCTCTTCATATGGCTGCCTATGCTCTTAATTCCAAGTGGTACACACCTAGAGTTAGCCAAATTCTTTCTTCTAAAGACGACGAGTTAATGGAGGGGTTTATGAAAGCCCTTAGTAAGATGTATAGTAGTGAGAAGGCAACTATACTTAAATAGTGGTGGCTTCAATTTTTCGATCTTTAGGGCCTACATTCAACAAACTAAAGGCTAGGATGGATAGAGCCAACATTGCACAAAAAACCCCATTGGATGGTGGAAATTTCATGGGAAGGACATATTGGAATTGAAACAACTTGCTATTTGTCTACTCTCATAGATTACTAGTTCCTCAGTTGTAGAGAGGAATTGGTGTTGCAAGGTGTGTGCCCTTGGTCTCCTTGTGCTAGTGCTCGGGTTTGTGACATTGCTTAATCGCCTCTTGTGGATTCATTAACTCTGGTAGTTGTATCGGGCATTAATAGGTCAATCTTTTGGTGCAATGGCAACCATCTTTGCAACAATTGGTATTAGAGCCTGGATTATAGGTTCGAACCCCTTGCTTGCATTTGGGGGGGCAGGGGGAATTGTTGCAAGGTGTGTGCCCTTGGTCTCTTTGTGCTATGCAACGCAATGCTTGGGTTTGTGACATGGCTTAATTGCCTCTTGTGGATTCATTAACTCTGGCGGTAGTATCGGGCATTAACAGGTTGATCTTTTGGTGCAATGACAATTGTCTGTGCAATGATTGGTTCACCTATGGTTTCATCCACTCGATCAAGAGGAATAGGCTTACCTCTAAATTGACAGAAAAACTAGTTGTAGTTCATAGTGCCCTGATATTTCAAGATGGGTAGACAATTGAGTATTGATAGACTCTAGCAACATGTTGGGATATTGACCCTGAAGATGTTAGGTAGATTGACAAGGAGGAGGAGTGCAATTAGAGTTAGTTAGGATTCCATTGGACAAAACCCACTACTTCATGAGAAAGTGGCACATAGATTTTGAGTGTTTTGGTTGTGTACATATGGTGTGGTTGTATTTTGAAGTTTGAGATTTGAGTTTAGACTTCAAATTTTGCTAATTTAGAAACTCTAAAATTTATACAATCAAAATACTGTTGTTATGTAATATGCTACTGTATGCTATTGTCATGTGATTAAACTGCTGTTATACTACTAAAATACCAGCTAGTATATAGCTGTCATTAATAGAATTTTATAGAGTAGAAGCTATTGGGTGATAATGTTTGGAGACATTGCATTTTTGAAGCAGGTTATAACTGGAACTTGTTTATTTGTGCTTGCCAGTTAACGGGCTCAGCAGTAGTAAGAGATTTTCATATATAAGAATTACAATTAATTCTGAGAAATGATACAGTTAGTTTGTTTGTTTTAGGGATTTTTGGGGGTAAAAATATCCTTTTATATCTCAAATAAAAAATTCAATATCTTTAGGATTTTCCATGCACAAAATGGATGATGTCTCCTTTTTCGGGGTAGTATTATTGCCTAATATTTCAAGAGGCAAGAATCTTGATTTGGAAACAAAAATTAAAACAAGACTTGTTGGCAATACATATTTAAAACCCTTGTTGCAAGGTGTGTGCCCTTGGTCTCTTTGTGCTGTGCAGCGCAATGCTTGGGTTTGTGACATGGCTTAATTGCCTCTTGTGGATTCATTAACTCTGGCGGTAGTATCGGGCATTAACAGGTTGATCTTTTGGTGCAATGACAATTGTTTGTGCAACGATTGGTTCACCTATGGCTTCATCCACTCGATCAAGAGGAATAGGCTTACCTCTAAATTGACAGAAAAACTAGTTGTAGTTCATAGTGCCCTGATATTTCAAGATGGGTAGACAATTGAGTATTGATAGACTCTAGCAACATGTTGGGATATTGATCCTGAAGATGTTAGGTAGATTGACGAGGAGGTGCAATTGGGATTGATTGGGATTCCATTGGACAAACCACTACTTTAGCGAGAGAGTGATATAGATTTTGAGTGTTTTGATTTGATAGCCCACATATGGTGTAGTTGTATTTTGAAGTTTGAGATTTGAGTTTAGACTTCAAATTTTAACTTTAATTTTGAAACTCTAAAATTTATACAATCAAATACTGTTGTTATGTAATATACTACTGTTATACTATTGTCATGATTAAACTGCTGTTATACTACTAAAATACCATTGGTATATAGTGTCATGATTAAATTTTATGATGAAAGCTATTAGGTGATAATGTTTGGAGACATTACATTTTGAAGCAGGTTATAACTGGAACTTTATGTTATTGCTTGCCAATTGAGCTCAACAGTAAATTTTCATGTATAAATTTACTGTTAATTCTGAAGTGATGCAGTTGGTTTTGTTTTGTTTTGAGATTTTAGGGGTAAAAAATATCCTTTTATATCTCAAATAAAAAATTCAATATCTTTAGAATTTTCCATGCACAAAATGGACAATGTCTCCTTTTTCGGGGTAGTATTATTGCCTAATATTTCAAGAGGCAAGAATCTTGATTTGGAAACAAAAATTAAAACAAGACTTGTTGGGAATACATATTTAAAACCCTTTTTCCATGGTGAACATTTGAACTACATTTTTCTGTGGTAGAAGTCAAGGTATGTTACATGTTGAAATTAGCATTTGTTTTTCACTAGAGTTTTGAATGGGCAAATGGTAAGTCTCTCATGGTGGGGGAAGTGGTGTAACTGGGTTAGAAATAAACTTTCATCTTCATCTATTTTATCTGAATTCCAGTGTGGCTTCTGTAGTTGTAATGGGGGGAAAGAGGTACCTTTTTGCCTGGATATGTATTATTTATTCTTCTTTACCTGTTGTAGTGGCTTTCCATATAGTTGATCTTATCCCAACAAGAAATCTAAGTCTGCGTTATTAATTATTTTGAAACTCACCAATAAGATTCACGTTGTTTTGACTAAATTGTCTGCCGATGGTAAAGTACTATGCAGCAATTTGATGTAACAGTTTCAGTGGAATCCATGGAGAGAAGGAATTTTCAACTATATAAGTTAAAAATTTATCTATCCAGATGAGCGTTAATTTTCCTGGAAAATATTCTCTAGTTCTTTCCAAATGACTATGTGTTGAGTCTAAAATTGTGGTGTAGTTATGTTATTGGACTGTACCTATTCTATATACATAGAAAATTGCAACAAACCTCTATTTTATTTTTAGTAACTATTTCATATAAATTAAGTTAATTCATAGAAGAATTTTTCCAATTTTTCTTTGATACATGATCATGGCTGGCAATTAAATAAAAACAATGTTTTAATGTCTAGTGTGGTATCTCTATTATGTCATTCTTGTGGCTTAGGAGAATTTTGATGAAATGAATCTTGAGATACATAAGAGGGTTTTTGCAAATGTTTAATTATGCCACTTGTATTCTTGTTGAATATCACATTTCCAGTAATTTACGCTCTTGCCATGTTAGAGGTTGGAAACACCACTTTATTAGATTCTCATTACATGCAGTTCATTTTCTTTCATTGAAGTTAGAAAACATGGACTTCATTTTTTAAAACATAACAACATATGCTTTATTCTTCTTGGATATTGAGGAGAAACTGTGCTCGTGGTTCTCTTTTACTGCTACATTTCTCCCTCCGTTGAGATATTGATATTGCATATATTGGAATTTATTTGCAGCATTTTTGGGTGGCCGTTTCAATGGTGTTTTTCATTGCAGCTACAATGTTTACCCTTCTCAAGCTAAGTGGTATACTTCCTCTCATTTGGTGACTGACGCAATTAATGTTGATTATTTTTTTTCAAGATTTATATGTTGTATGTCTGAATAATTTAGTTAGTGAGGATTGTTATTGACACTCAAGTGTGGTGTATATGCATTTAAGAGATTGGGCTTTTCATTAGGAAAAGCCTACCTTGTAATTACTTATTTGTTGTTTTTATTCTGCTGGAGGTAAATAATTTAATTTTTGTTTTAACTTTTTTCATATAGTCTACAAGTATAGCTCAAATGAGCATCCGAGCGAACTGATACTAATACTTAGCTCCTTATGAGCAATACAATAGTTAGCTCCTCAAGAGAAACAATGTAGAAGTTACTGCAAAAAGCCAAACAATGGAAGACCAAGAGTCACCGCTTAGAATTCCATCCTAGATGTCTTTTTGGGGATTCTAACTTGGGTCTCTCCAATAGGATCCCAATGCTTTAACCACTTGATCTCAATCCCTTGGACTGAAAATGAATTTAAATAAAGCAAGTAAGATTTGTTTGACTTAAAATATTAGGAAAAACTCTGGGTGATCTTCATTTTTTAGTCTAGATCGTTAGTTGTTTCTTGTGGTATGTTCTTACAAGATTAAAAGCTTTGTAATATATGAATCTGATTCCTATAGTTTCAGAGGAACATGCAACCGTATTCATGCTTCCATGGACATTGAACTTTCAAGATTGCTTAAGAGATTATTGCCACAAAGTACCAATAGTTACATCTTAGGGATACAATTTCAATTTATGACATGGTTCTTTTGTATGATTCTTGTATACATATGTAGGTATTTGGACATAAAAGCTGACTGAAAATTGAGAGATTGCATTTCTTCGGTATGGTATTTAAAGTCAAAATTGGCCAAGATTCAGATTTTTAAATTGGACATTAGAAATCTATACAGTGGTATGGTTCAATGTTGAGTTTAACTTTGTAATTGGTAGTTTAAATATGTGATTATGGTTGTTAGTCAAAATAACATGTTAACATAAAGATTGATGTGAATTTCATACACTTTGTTTCTCCTATAAACATTTATCAATGTTCTCTATGACTATGAAGTGTGCATTGTTTACCTTTTGTCTTTTTTTCTATAACTGTTTAAGCACAGCATTTTCAAATTAAAGTTTGCATGTAGAATTATTAATTGATATATTGCTTCTAAATCACTCTACTTTTATTTATATTTGAATTCTTTATAATGAAGCCAATGTTGTAAAAACACTGCAAAACATATCAAAGGTTCTTGTTAACAAGGGCATGAAACAGAATATAATACACTACTGACAACTTAGAAGAGTCTGTTTTCTACGATTTCAATAGGAAAGTGTTTTATCACCTGGTTTTTTACCAGCATGGAGAGTTGGAGACAAGATCATTTTTATAATGTTTAAATTCAAGCGGTACTGGTCAAGCATATTGGGGCAATCATGACTAATTCATTGCTGGAATCATTGGGCAAACAGGAAGGATACGAACCATCTCCTGCTACTGAAGAGTCATAATCAGTATCAAATTTCATTCATTGCTGTGTTCCTTATTTGGGCCCAAGTGCTATATATGTAGCCAAAATGCCATTCCCCTGAAGCCTTAAATGAGATATAGATTGCTGATATGGTGCTTTTAGGGTCTGCATTTTTGCATGTGATCAGGCATCCCATTATAATCTTAAACCAAACTCAGTGGAAATTTAGCAGCTCAAAATTTTGACTTGGAGTCAGGACTCAGCAAAAAAGTCAACAAAAGTTGGCAAAAACTCAGAAAAATTAAAAATACATATAAATTCGTAAAATAGATTTGAATAACATGCATATTACTGTTAAAAAGTAGAAGAAATGAATTTAGAGAATGTATATTTAGGTAAATTGTTGAAAATTCATTCAAATCTACAACAAGATAGAAAAATTGGAAAAAATAATCGTATCTTTTTTTTTCTGCTAACTGGCTGAAATTCAGTTATTAAGTGTAAGAAACTCGCTTGCTGAGTCTTTGTCAAATAACTCTGAGCCTATTTGGCTTGTGAATAGACTCTGCGAGTACTTGGTGAGTTTTTAAATTAGCATCCCATTATACTCAACTTGTAAGACTATCTGCTAACAAGATCCTCATTCAGATTTTCGGATGCTGCATATATCAGGAAAAAATAGTTGAATGTGACACTCAACAAAGGGGGAACTCTCTTGCATTCTCATGATTTGCTTGATAATATGAAACCAAAAAAAGGCCACTGCCAAAAAAATCCCTTGAATATAATTTAAGGCTGGAGAAAGAAAGAAAGAAAGAAATCATATTAATTTAGGACTAAAGGTGGGTCAATGGAATTTGAGAGTACATAAGGCTACAACAAAAAGTTCTAGGAAGAAAAGTAAGAAAGAAATTATATTAATGTTCCACGAAGGACTAAAGGTGGGTCAATGGAATTTGAGAGTACATAGGGCTACAACAAAAAGTTCTAGGAAGAAAAGAAAGAAAGAAATTATATTAATGTCCACAAATTACCAAAGTAATCTAGGTTAATGGGACTCAAGAGTAAATAAGTTTACAACTGAAAGCTGCAGTAGGAGAAACTTGGAGAGGCCTATTTGCACCTAACCTAAAAATGCAAATATTCCAAGGCTTGTTAGCACTTACCCTAAAAATGCAAAATCTTCTAAGTTTGGTGCCCCCACATTGTCTTGGCCTTACTTTTCCCATCATTGATTCCTGATTTGAGAATTCCTTTAATGGTCCCCCATTGTCAATTTGTGCTTGGTAATGGGCTTTGTCTTCCTTCATTCTTTTGTCATGTGTCTAAGTTCCAAAAATTTCTAAGTATGAAGGTGTTTGGGTCAATTTCTAGCCTTGGGGGTGCTTTTGGGCTTTCCTTAAACCTTGGCACCATTTCCCTCTATTCCCTGTTCCTCGAACCACCGCTTCTCTTATTTGCTGGGATTTTAGAGTTTCTCATGTTGATGCACCTTCATCTCTTTTCCCCTCATTCCCCAAAATCTCACCTAGTCTTATCCTTTGGAGTTTTAGGTTTTCTCCTACTAGCATCCCTTTCATTGTTGTTCCTCCAATTCCTCAATTTTCCAGATTATGTGGGCTTTTGGGATTTCTCTAATTAGATTGTCACTCCTTCATTTCCTTAGTTCCCTATGGTATCATTTGCTTGAGCCCTTCTCTCTCACGAGCTTTCGAAGTTTTGCATCCCAACTTGCTTTCTTTCCAAGAGAATTGATATCCGCGATCCTCATTGGTATTGAGTATGCCAAGGCTTTGATCCGCAGCCTCCTTCAGTAAAATCACTCATAAGCTTTTGGACCATCTCATCCCTCACTCCCAAGTTGCATTGAGTTTTTCAAAAGCTCAATCCTCACTTCCTTACCCAATTGCTATTTGCAGACCTGTAGACTTTTCTCTACCATCAGTCTTTGGAGGATGTTGTATTGTAGAACCTTGAACCCAAAAATCTAACCTTGGCAGACTTTCTTCTTCTCCCTCGATGCGAATGGTATCAAGTATCTCTGTAATGTCCCCCTTTTTATTTCTTTAGTTTCAAACTCTAGCACACAAAATATAAAACTTGCACAATTGATTATTAGTAAGAATTCTTGATTTTTAACTTGCTGGTTTAATAATTACTGTTAAAATTAAATTTATTAAATTGCTTTGTATACTGAGAAATCTCCCTAGATTTATATCAGGTATTATTTACTATAGTACTTTTGATTTCCTTTAGGTCTGTAGTAGTTTATTAGAACGGGTGCCTTTGGTAAATAACTTCTAATTTGCTTGAGTTAGGGGTTTCTGTCATTTATTTTCTAACCTAGAGAGATCTCGTCCTTAGGTTGGTTGAATCATAATTCTTGCTCCACATGGAGTAATCAATTATAAAGTGAATTGTCAATGATATCCTTCTCCTTTGCTTGGTCTTTGTTAAATACCCTTTTCTCTCTTAATAGTCACAACTATTCAGACATCCCTTGATAAACATCAATTATAATTCGTTTTTACTGTATTACTTAATTCTTTTTAGAAGTGACTTTAATTCCTTTAACTTACGTGATTATTTTCACCTTTGAACTCATATAAAGATTGCGGCTTGTTGCATGCTTCTTCTTCTATGATTGCAGATGATGTGGATTGGGCGATGGTCTTGACTCTTGATTGTTATTCATATGATATTAATTTGCTTCACAAATGCTATTTCGATTCATATACGTCCAAATCTTGGAACAAGTTGCCTCTATTGTTGTTTATTGCTGGCAATAATATCTCGTAGAATTGCTCAAAGAATTATGCTATAGACCCGATTCAGATTGATGTAGGAGCATCCAAGGCGTACAAACAATCTTGCATCAATTTGTGTTGTTTCTTCTCAATAAGGGCTGAATCAGGGTTTTACAGATAAACCCTAAGGGTTTAACAGTCATGGAATTCGAACAAGCTTTCTGTTTCCTCATTGACTTGTTATTGCAGGTTGCAAGTAGCTTAAGTTATTACTTAAGCCCATGAACTCGTTGGGAAACTGGCCCCTACTAGCTCGCCTTTCGGTTGACGGTGTGTGTATGCTCACGGTGAAGATCCGACGAAGCGATGAAGCTGCATCGAGGTGACGACGGGATTTCGGCAGGATGAAGTATTGAGTCCCTTCGAAACTCTAACAAGGTGTTGTTGGTGTGTCGTATTGGGAAGACATATTGTTTTCGACAAAACAGGGATGCAAGTCTCTTCAACATCTCGATATGCATTTCATTGGAGAGAAAGTGGAAACTCGGTGAGACAGTCTTAGGAGTTCGTTCGACATGCCGATAAGTGGGACCACTAAGTGAAGACGACAAGGAACGGTGATGTCA
>VDFB02364825.1:0-40925 GCA_007258455.2 Sequoia sempervirens
TTCACTCATTCATCATCAATCAACATTCTTACATTTAATCCATCATAGCATCATTCAATCAAGAAATCATCAAGCAAGTTGGAGCAACCATTAACATATCTTCAAACTTCAAAAAGGGTTTGGAGAGTTTAGGGTCCACTTATATGCTTTTTATTCATCATTCCTTTCTCATTTCATTTCATTTCTTTATCAAGGGTTTGATTACCAAAGTGGGATTTGACCAAGGAAAATCACTATACTTTAACCCTTAACCATTTCCCCACTCTTTGCATGTATGTTTGTATGTCTTGTAGGTAGATTTGTTACATAAATAGGTGTTGAAAAATGGTCAACAAGTCATCAAATCTATTCAAGTCAACCAAAACCTAATTCAAGCTTGGAGACAACATCAACCTATTATTTGTAGATTTGGTTCCATCAACTTGACTAGAAGACAAAAGCAGATCTAGACACACAGAGTTGAGTTCTAAATTTGTAGATTTTTGTAGGACTAATTCGCCATCAATGGAAAATGAGTTTGACTACTAGGTTGGAAAAGGTGTTCTGTTTAGTTTTTAGTTCCTGACATTTAGAAACCTATTTCAACAAAGTTTACTAGAAGCAGGACTGATTTTCCATCTGTGGTGAATGAGTCCCATTGGTCATTAATAGTGATTTCTACAGCCTTCCAAAATCTTCCAGCATCAACATTCCATCTCCAAGTGTAGTCTATTGAATATCATTAAGTTCTAATTTCATTTATGCATGTTTCTAGTTCATTTCTCAATATCACACTTTGTTTTCAAACACTTCATATTTCTTAGGTTTCGCATAAGTAATCAATCATTTTTTTAAAGATTTTTCCACTTATATCATTTAATTTAGGCATAATTTCATTTTAATTGCACTATTTTGAGTGAACCACCTATATTTTTGTGTGGAATCTATCTCTTTCCATTAGGTGAAAACCCCTAATTGAGCAAAAAAGTCAGCATTTCACACCCCTATAACTTATGGTTTATTTTGGTGAACCTACATATTGAAAATTATCTTTCTAATTTACATTACATTGGCATCCTAGGACTCAATTGCATTAGTATTTTGCATTGGTTTTGCATCCTAGGGTTTACAAACTTGGATTAGTCGATATCTCATATAGATTTCATTTTTGTACTTCAAAACGTTACAAAAACTTAAATCCTACATTTGCATCTTAGTTTTGCATCAAAAAAGCATAAAAACCACTTAATTTTTTTAAAAATCACAAAAAATTTACCCCTAGTCTCATTCACCACCTTGGGCAAATCAACCCAGTTGCATATTCCGAACTACATTTTTACGCATTTTCTGGGTATTTTTTGCATTACAGTTTTCTGGTATTACTTTTTGTCATACTTTCCAGATTTTTTGTTTTATCTTCTTTCTTACATATTAGTTTACTTTCCCTCATTGTCATCATGGATTTTTTCTTTAACAAGTTTTGAATATCTTTGAAATCCTTAGTTGACATGTTGAAAATTGTTCCTTTGGTTGTGATTCTAATGACCTTGAGTTTCCTCATGCTCCTTCAACTCCTCATGAATTTCCTCCTAATGGTGTTGAAATCATTGGAGAAGATGATGATCGAATGAAAAAATTCTTAAATGCATGCCTTGAAAAACTAAAAGCCAATGCATCCTTTTACCCATCCATGAAGTCACAAGACCTTCCTACTATTTCACCTCCTAATACATTTGGTTGTCTACATCCTGAAACAAATGAAGATCCTAAGTTCTTCTACACAAGCAACTCCTCAACCATTTTATGATAACAAAGCTACCAACACACCAATTAACCTTGAAGAAACTTATGGAAATGGATTCACTATCTTAAGAAATCAAGGATGTGATACAATAACTAAACATGACATTCACCAACTTTTAGAACAAATACCAACAAAGGAAAACACAATAGCCCTAAGATATCAAGATACTCCTCATAATGACAAGCCTCATTTGAATATTGGAGACTTTGAGATGATAGCACAATAATCTTTGATTCTCCTCCTAACTTGAATGTCCTTCCACATGAACAAACCTTACATGATTCCCTTGACAAGGATGCTAGGATCCCCATGGTTCCTCTTCCTCCTTCAATCCATGAACAAGGTGAGTCTAGTAAATGCAAATGACCTTACAAATTGAAAAAACTCAAGTTTCCTCTCCATCCACTACATTAATATGAAAGGAAACTACAAATGCATTTAAATATATGCCTTATACTCTTACCACCTTTGAATAGGTTTGTCATCGATCCTAAAGATTCCAACATACCATATTGTAAATATCATCATGTTCTTAGACATCGCAGCCATGAATTTCAAGCATTGAAGGACAAACTAAACAAGTATCACTTCACTGATACCGACAATTATCCTATAATTCAATAAACCTTATCACCAACCTCAGCATATAAATAGTTGTAGAATTTTCCATTCTCACTATTGCATGATCTTTCTCATCACTTATCTTTGCTCATTCTTTCCTTGCACTTCATGGGGGCAAGAAGTTGTTAGCCTTGTCCTAGTAATGCATTTTTCCTTGTTCCCTAGCTATGTTTTTTACCTTTCGCTTACCCTAACTAAGATTGAGGTGGATGACTGTTCTTTTATGGGTAATCACATTTGCATTTCACTTGTTTTATGGGTGACTTACATTTGCATTACTAGTATTTTAACATCTTGAATTTTATTTTTCTTTTGTTTAGTATGATTGTATGTGTGTATCATGTTCCCCCATAATGTGACATTTGTTGTTCTCCTCTCTTTGTGGCATTCTTCTATTTGTACCTTCATTCTTCTCTATGTCATCATTTTACTTTCTCTATGTCATAATGGCGTTTGTTGTTCTCCTCTCTTTGGCTGGCATTCTTCTATTTGTACCTTCATTCTTCTCTATGTCATCATTTTACTTTCTTTTTGCTTTTATTTTTTATTTTCCTTTTGGGGATGATGTAAAATGTAGAGATGACCTATGTCTCTTCCATTTTGAACCATAAGGTCCTTTTACTTTCTTTTTTTCTTTTTTTTTTGTGTTTTTCTTTTTGGGGGTGAAGCAATGCATTGAGACATCTTGTTGTCTCTTCCATGTTGACCCAAATGGTCTCTTTTCATTTTTACTTTGTATTTTCTTGTTTTTTACTTTTGGGAACGATGCAAGGAATTGATACCAAAATTTTTCCCTCATTTTGAACCAAAATAATTTCCTTTTATTTCACCATTTCATTTTCTTTTTTGGTGTAGGTGCACCCTTAGAAGAATATGCCTCCATGAGGAAAATTTAGGATTTTGATTTTGTATACATATTCCCATTTTTTAATAAGGCCTAAAAGGAATAAATAAGCATGAAATAGGTATTAGATGGTTATTTTAGGTTCATTTGGGCATAAAATGTAAACTTGCAAAATTTGACAATTTGTTGTCAAAGCAAAATTATAAAAAATGCAACAAATTGCAAAATTAAGGAAGGTGAAGAGATAGATAGTTGGATAGTTAGTTTTAGGAATTGGAATTGGTTTATAAAGGAATTATGTAACCTCTCAAATCTTGAGGAAGGTTGGGGTATGTTGTGGGAGTAAGGAAATCAATGAAAAGTTTAGTTTTATGTTATTTCCCTACATTTTTCTATGTTTTAGGCCATTGTACGACCATATTTAGTGCTTGAATCAAATCCTTTTAGCCTATTCAATCTAATTTATGATGCATTTGGTTTCATTTAAATCCAATTAGAATTAAGAAAGATATTCTTAAATTACTCTAGGCAGGTTAAACCCTCCACTAGGGTAAACAATGGGCTCTTAAAGTTAAGTTTCTTTCAATTACACTATTAGAAATTCCTGAGAGTTGGTGAGAAGGAAGATTAAATTTTATTTTTAAAGTTCCTTAAGTTTAAGAGTCATTGGTAGAGTTTTTGGGTGAAAACCATGATGCCCTAGTCCTGGAGAAAGTGAATATGACTGGTAAAACTAGTATACAGTGATGTTTCATAATTTTTTATTGTGGTTATGAGTCATTTTTAAGTAATATTATTTTTAGAAGGTGCTCAAGTGTATTTCAATCCATTTCCTAATTATTTTTGGTGACTTGATAAGTTTTTGGAGATCATTTATTAACTATCCTATTTGGAAAAAGTTGTCACAGTCATATTTGGAGTTGAAAATTGAGGGTTTTGAATAGTTGCTTGAAGAAATATTAAGAATAAAGTATGGGAACGGTCTAATTATGTTATGCAGGTATACATGAACATGTTGGTTCTATTGGTAAGAGAGAGATGGGCTTGGGAATCTAGAGTTGTTTAAGTGGTCTAAATAGGTCTAATTTGCTAATTTGGACATACTACTTTTTCAAAGTCACTTGTTTAAGTTGTTTCAGTTGGTGAAAGGGATTGGGATAGTCAAATTGATGTTATTTATGGTCTTTTGAAGGTTCAACAAGAATTTCTATGCCTTATTCTCTATTTTGGTGTTATGAAGTTTGTGAAGGGAAAAAGAGTCCTAGTTGCAAGGACAACAAGATTTTGTTGAGTTTTGTTAAGTTGATATTGTGTGAGGGGTTTGTTCTCCCTACATTGTCATCAATATGGTATGAGAGCTCAGAAGGTCCTGGCTAAAGAAACTTTGTGGTTTTCTCTGTTGTGGTTTGTGTAGGTTAAGAAGAACCTAATTGCTACTAAGAGACTAGGTTAAGAAACAGAGGAAAGGACCTACATCAAGTAGAGAAAGTTGAGATAAAGTGGAAGCAAGAAGAAGCTTGCTTGAGGAGAAAAGATGGAAGTGTTAAGAAGAAATTTGTAGGAAGGGGAAGAAAGGAAAAAGAGAAAGTGGCAAGAGAAATTTGAGAGAGAGCTAGCAACATTGAAGTAATAGATGAGAAGGTTGGATGTAGAGTTCTAGGAGTCTATGATGAAGATGGAAGAGTGGATCAGACAAGCAACTAGTATTTGATAGTGAAAAAGGTGGTATGACTGATTTAGAAGATAGTCAAAGGAGAAGAAGAAAAATGAAGACAATAGAAGAAGAGTTTCAAGATGCAAATCAAGAATTCAAGGATGAAGATAGTGCAGGGTGCTGCAAGAAGTTGAGTCCACTTTTTGGCCAAAAAGTGGAAATGTTTTTCCCTATTTTCATAATTTCACACATTTGACCTTAAAATTTGATGCACTTAGAGATGGAATCTTCAAAAAATTCATTCATCACAAAATGTAGTACTCGGAGTCTAGTTTCCAAATATGTAATTTATTTGAATACCCAGATTATACAAATTGAGTTTCAATAGGCGTTTCTAAAAGCCACTATTTACAAGTCACTTTTTTTTACCATACCATGCACATGTACAACATCCATATTTTGACCTAAATTATTGTATTTTTCTAAATCCTTTTGGAGAAAGATTTGTGACTCACTGAAGCTTGTTCTCGATATTTTTTTGTAATTTTTTATTGAATTTCTTTTTGGCTAATTTTTTATTGGGCATATTTGTCGTTTTGGAAAATCATTGTGTATGACACACATAAGATGACTTAAACTTATCATTTTTTTATTTTTTATTTAAATTGAAAAGAATTTTTGGAAGTTTGTTCTCGTGCAATCCGTTCATCAAAATGTTATGTTGATAAAAAGTTATTAAAATAGTAAAAAACACTAATATTTAAAGTTTATGTACTAGTTTTATTAGAAATTAATTGAAAAATAGAAAAAATAATCCAATTGTAAAAAAATTACATATTTGGAATCTACATTGTCTAATCTAAAATGGGTTTTAATTTCATCAAAAATTATGCAAAAGAAGTCATCAACATATGTCTAAACTCAGTATTTTTCTTTGACATTTTTTATGACCTTCAACTTGTAGGTCAAACAAGGTTGAAGGCCTAGGTTCGAATTCCCAATGCTTTTCCCAAACCAAAATACAAGGAAAAACCCGCCAAAAATCAAATCCAATTTCAAATTTTTTGGAAACGGGATCACATTTAAAAGCGGGATCCCATTTCATAAAAAATAATTTTTTTATGGTTCTACAAAATGGGATCCCGTTATTTAAAATAGGATAATGTTTCAAATCGCCAAAAACAAAATTTCAATTTTTGGAAATTTTAAAAATGGAATCCGTTTTTGGAAATTTAAAAAAATGAAAAGTTGTTAAATCGGATCCCATTTTGAAACTTTCCATTTTGGAAATTTCCATTTTGAAAAATTTCAAAGCAGGATCCCATTTTGAAAATTTCCAAAAATGGAAAATTTAAAAAACGGTATCCCATTTTTAATTTAGGCTCAGGATCCCAAATCTTAAAAAGAGGGATCCCATTTTTGCAATGTTGATTTCAATTTTTTGTCTAAGGAAAAAAATTCCACATTTCATGGAGTCAACTTCTTGCACTTAACTTGTAGTCATTCCCAAGCATGAAGATGAAGAAGGAGAGATAACATACCTAATCTCAAAGGAAGGGGATATTGAATTGGTGTCAATATTGGATAAAGAAATGATCAAGGATGAATTGGTCTTGGAGATTTGCAAAGAGTTGAAGAAGGATGGAGGTATTGTGATAGAGTTAATGTATCATTTCTTTCTTGTTCTAATCTTTTGGATAGGGAATAATTTGTAGATTAAGGTGGAGTAGTTTTAAGAAGGACAAAAGGAGATTGTAACATTCTAGGGCATGAAGAAGTAGATTCATAGAGAAATGACAAGATGGAAGCATGTTTGAATAGACCAACTCAAACCAAAGGTAAAGATGAAATAAGCAGGGAAAATAAGACCACAAGGAAAAGCAGTAATGATAAGGCTTGGTACATTCAATCCACTTGGAATTATTTTTGGCTAAGGAGAATGGTGCAGGTGCACCCTTGGAAGAATATCCCTCCATGAGGAAAACTTAGGATTTTGATTTTGTATACATATTCCCATTTTTTAATAAGGCCTAAAAGGCCTCAATAAGCATGAAATATGTCTTAGATGGTTATTTTAGTTTCATTTGGGAATAAAATGTAAACTTGCAAAATTTGACAAATTGTTGTCATAGCAAAATGGTAAAAAATGCAACAAATTGCAAAATTAAAGAAGGTGAAGAGACATGTAGTTGGAGAGTTATTTTTAGGCATTGGAATTTCTCAAATGTCGAGGATGGTTAGGGTGTGTTATGGGAGTAAGGAAATCAATGAAAAGTTTAGTTTTCTATTATTTCCCTCCATTTTTCTATGTTTTAGGCCATTGTACAACCATATTTAGTGCTTGGATACAATACTCATCCATCAGAACTTTTATCCCTATGAATCTACTTTATGAAACATTTTGTTACATTTAAATCCAATTAGAATTGAGAAAGATATTATTAAATTACTCCAGGAGGGTTAAACCCTCCACTAGGGTAAACAGTGGACTCTTAAAATTAGGTTTCTCTCAATTCCACCGTTGGAAATTCCTAAGAGTTGGTGAGAAGGAAGATTAAAGTGTATTTTTAAAATTCCTAAAGTTGTAGTCATTATTAGAGGTTTTGGGCCGAAATCATGATGCCCTAGGCCTAGAAAAAGTGAATATGACTGTAAAACTAGTGTACAATGATGTTTCATGAGTTTTGAATGTGGTATTGAGTCCTTTTTAAGTAATATTTTTTTCAAAAGGTTCTTAGGTGTATTTTAATCTATTTCTTGATATTTTTTTGTGGTTTGATAAGTTTTGGAGACCATTTATTGACTATCATGTTTCGACAAAGTTATCACAGTCATCTTCAGAGTAAAAAATTGAGGGTTTTGAATAGGAGTTTGAAGAAATATCAAGAGTAAAGTATGGGAATAGTCTAATTATGTTATGTAGGTATACATGAACATGTCAGTGCTATTGGTAAGAGAGAGATGGGCTTGGGAATTTGGAGTTGTTTAGGTGGTCTAAATAGTACTAATTTGCTAATTTTGACAAACTACATTTTGAAGGTCACTTGTTTGAGTTGTTTTAGTTGGTGAAAGGGATTGGGACAGTCCAATTGATGTTTTTTATGGTATTTTGAAGGTTCAACAAGAAATTCTAAGCCTTATTCTTATTTTTGGTGGTATGAAGCATGAGTTTTGTGAAGGGAAAAAGAGTCCTAGTTGCAAGGATAGCAAGATTTGGTTCAGTTTTGGTAAGTTGAGATTATGTAAGGGATTTGTGATCCCTACATTGTCATCATTTTCTCTTGTGTTTCTACTTTTTTGGATGGTGCAAATCATTGATATCATAATGTATCTTCCATGTTGACCCAAAACGGACTTTATTTTTCTTTTGTTCTCACCCTCTTTGTGTCATTCTTTCAATTCTACGTATTTGGGGAATGATGACAGTTTTGAGCTCTTTAATCAAAAAATTCTAGCAATGAACATGCTGACCCCAAATCTATAGATCCCTTATGTGTTTGGTGTGTTCCTTTCTCAGCGAAACCCCTCATTATTTTTTTCCTTTTTCATTTACATGATGCAGTGTCACTCAGAAATGTATGACTTGGCATATCAGTTTTCCAAATTGGATCTCATGTCTTGGTTTCTTTTTGCATTTTTTATTCGCTCCTTTAAAGTAATTGAGCAAATAATGGTGTGTATCATTTCATTTAAAGTGGAGGAATACATTGGAATTATTCATTTGTATTCTTTTTCTTTCTTGGTTCCTAGTTGAGCCTTGTCACTTCATATGACACATTTGTCACTTTGTGGATGAAATTGGGTGTGATGTCCTTCGTAAGTGTGATCTATCTTAGCATATTACATTCCTCTTGGTGGCCTGATGTGACACACTACATCCCATAAGTTGTGAATATTATATTATTTGATTGGTCCTCTCTTGGACACATTAGATACAATGTTCCCTAAGTGATAGACCTCACATGAACTTAACAAGACTCATTTGAACATTTATTTTACATTTTATATTTTTCATTTATCTGGCCACCTTGCATAACATATCTTGCATACCTATGGTACCATCATCTTTTTTCATGAGTTCTAATCATACAAATATTTTCTTGTCTCATGAAGCATGAACTAACATTGTCCTTTGTGGCTCTTTATTAAAGTTATCAAGAGGTATAACTTTGATATGGTTGAGCAGGAAGCCCATTCTGACACATGACTTTCCCCATAGCCACCTATGTGTTTGTGAGTATGTACCAACTGAGTGTATTTTTCTCACCTTTTGGGCCTTCTCACCGAACAGAAAGCCATGATTTCCATTGCCCCAGAGTGAGTATGTATTTTATTCTTAGGACAAACAACCTAGATTTGATCCACAACTAGTTGGACAAATGATTGAAGCTTGATCTGACTTTTCCTTCTTTACCTTTTCTCTTTATCTTTCATATTTGTGTTCTTTTTTTCTTAAGTTTATTTTTTGATGGGATCTTCATCTTGGAGGCTTGATAATCCCTCTTGATTTTTTTTATCTCATCTTGCTAGCATAAGTGCATTTGGATCCCTCTTGATATGCATGGCTACTTTAGTGTGAGTTTGAAGCAATTTCATCCTCTCACTAAAGTGGGGGCTAAATGTACCATAGAAAAATGGATCTTTAGACATTTTCATGGTCATCTAGGTCATTTTCCTATGATTCTTTACTTATTTTTCTTAGATTTAATATTGCAATGCAACTTATACATTCACATTAGGTCCTGAATATTCATATTATAATGTCTTGTTAAGGTGTTGTAAAGTGTTGTAACACATTTCTACACTTTTCTAGAGTCCTCTTATTATAATTAATCTAAATATCATCTTTTTATCCCTTAAAAAGTCCTATTTTAAAGTGTTGTAAAGTCTTTTAACAAACTTTCATACTTTTTTAGGCTTGTCATCACCAAATACACCTTTCTTATGCTTTATTCGGCCCCTTATGCACTTACAGGTCTTAATTAAGTTTTTTTTTTAATACAAAATTGACAAATATCATTGAAGAAAATATAATTCCTGACACCCACTTGCAAGCCTTGAGTAGGACCCATTTTCCATGGTTGGTGAATGAGTCCCTCTGGTCAAAAAGTCATAAAATCTATTAAAGTTAACCAAACCCTAATTCAAGCTTAGAGACAACATTCAACCCATTTTCTACAGATTTGGTTCCGTCAACCCAACAAGAAGACAAAAGTAGATCTAGACCTACAAAGTTGACTTATGAATTTGTATATTTTTGTGGGAGGAATAATTCACCATAAGTGGAAAATGAGTCCCACTACCAAGCTAGAAAAGGTGTTTTGTTCAGTTTTCAATTCCTGATAGTTAGAAACCTATTTCAATAAAGTTTACCAAAAGTAGGAATGAGTCCTAGTAGTCATCAATGGTGATTTATGTAGACTTACAAAATCTTCCAACATCATCATTCCATCTCCAAGTTCACTCTATTCAATCTCATTAAGTTCTAATTTCATTTATGCATGTTTCTAGTTCATTTTTGTATATCACATTGTGTTTTCAAACACTTCATATTCCTTAGGTTTTGCATAAGTAATCAATCAATTTTACCAATTTTTTGTACTTAGATCATTGTATTTAGGAATAATTGCATTGTAATTGCATTAATTTGAGCGAACCACCTAGATTTTTGTGTGGGATCTATCTCTTTACATTAGGTGGAAACCCCTAATTGAGCAAAAGAGTCATAGCATTTCACACCCCTAAAATCAATGGTTCATGTAGAGGATGAGGTGGTGGAGGAAGATATCTACCTAGAGATGAAATCAAATCCCTTAGAAGGAAATTATAAACCTTGCAACAAGAGGTTGAAAGAAGAGATGTGTAACGGGATAGAGATGACAGTGGAGATGAAACGGAAGAGGAAATGGAAGAGGAAGAGCAAGATCCAATGTATCCTAGAGAAATAATATTTCTGCAAGCAATCTCAATCATTGGGAAGATATCTAAAATGGAGGATTCAAATTTTAGTGGAAATCTAAATCCTAAAGAATTGATTGATTGGATCAATGACAAAAGAAATTATTTGTGTTTGAGGAGATTGAATATAATCATAGAGTGAGGTTTGCAAAGACAAAATTGAAAGGTCACGCTAGTATATGGTGGAAAGAGGTCTAGTTAGAAAGAGGAAGACAAGGGAAAAATAAAATTTCCAAAGGGATAGAATGGTGTAAAAATTGAAAAAACAATTTATTCCAGTCAATTATGAATTGGAGTTACTCAAGAAGATGCAAAGCTTGAGGCAAGGAACAAGGATAGTAAGAGAATACATAGAGGAATTTCACAAGGTCCTTATTTAGATAGGACATTTTGAGGAAAATAAAGAGAATTTTTCTCGTTAGATTAATGGGTTGAAATCAAGCATACATGAAGAATTGACACTGGTAAGAATGACTACCATTGATGGCCCTTATCAGTTTCCTCCTGGTTTTCCTCCCATAATAAAGAATAGTCATCAGATGGACTTGATTTCTAGAGCTAGTTTTCTTAATAATGTATCTCATTGTATGATTCTAGTAGGGAGTGCAGAGTTGAACAAACAAGTGCAAGAGTTGTTGTAGAAGGGATTGATTCAAGAAATTTTGAGTCCATGTGCATTACCTACAATACTAGCACTAGAGAAGGATGGGGAATGGTAGATGTGTATGGATTCTAGATCCATCAACAAGATCACCATCAAGAACATATTCTCCTTGCCAAGGATGGATGAAATTATGGATTGTTTGAGTGGAGTTGAGTACTTCATGAAGATAGATTTGAAGAGTGGATATCACCAGATATGTATTAGAGAAGGAGATGAATAAGACAACCTTAAAACCAAGGAGGGCTTGTATGTGTGGTTAGTCATGTTTTTGGGCTAACCAATGCACTGAGTACATTTATGTAGCTTATGAATGAAGTATTAAAATATTTTTAGGAAAATTTGGTTATTGTTTATTTGGATGATATTCTAATTTTCAGTAAGACATTGGAGGAGCACCTGATGCACATTCATAATGTGTTTGAGAAGCTAAGGGAGGAGAAGTTGTTTATTAATTTGAAGAAATGTAGTTTTATGAGAAGGGAGTTCGTCTATCTAGGATTTTTTGTCTTAGCAGAGGGTCTTAAAATGGATCCAAAGAAGGTGAGAGCTACCATTGAATGGCCTACTGTAAGGATTTTTATAGAGGTAAGATCATTTCATGGTCTAGAAAGTTTTTATAGAAATTTTATTAAGAGTTTTAGTAGTATTTGTGCACCTCTAATTGAAGTAATAAGAGGGGATAGAAAAATAGTTTAATTGGACTATAAGAGCAGCCAAAAGTTTTGATATGTTTGTGCTATAAAAAATTGGACCTGCTACTTGAAATGATATTAAATGGACTTAATGAGGACCTAATCTAGTGTTGTGAGGCATTTTATGTGTCCACACTAGGTCTTGGACCCTTGTAAATCAAATAACATGCTTTTAATGACATCTTGTAAAAGTCAAGTAAAATCTTGTAAAGGACTTTCACGCTTTTGTAGACCTAATTCACCTATTCCTCCCTAATTCAACATTATAAAATGTGTTCAATATCATTATTACATCAATCTAGAAGATTCTCAATGTGAACTTAATGATAAACTAGTGTTGTAGTGTGATTTGCACATTCACATTGGTTTTTGTACCCTTCTAGGCTATGTGGAATAATTTTAGTGTTGCAAAGTACATTTAATTACACTTTCACATTGATTTATGTGTCACAATCCCTATTCAACATTTATATCATCAACAATAAGTCCTATTTTACCCATATTGTGCAAACCAAGTTTTAATTGATCAAACACCTAACAAGATAGTAATTTAAACCTTATATCTTATCTCCTTAGCTTCATAGGTTTCAGAATGGCTCCTGTGAGACCTATTCACCATGCTTGGTCAATGAATCCTATCTGGCTCCCCATTTTGACCCTTGAATTGGAAAAAGTGAAATTTAATGTTTATTTTCACTTTATGTTGACTTGTGATGTAGTATAATCAGGTACTGAGGCACACTTGAATATAAGTATTTTTAACCTCATTTTAGATCCATATGCTCATCATTACATCTCTTATCTTGAATTCAACATTTATCTTTCATTTTAAGTCAAGCACTTTAAGGTTCCTCTATTATAAGTCTTCAAGTTAGCATTCTAAAGAATGCAAGGGCTAATTCTACATATATTGTTGTAGATATCCAAGAATAAATCATCATGAAAAGGTAATCACTTCTATTTTTCATACTTCATTCATTTTTTTCATCAATTTTGTTTAATTACCTAAATGGGGTTTGGCCAAGGCAAACCCCCATGTCATAACATTCAACAAATCTCTTTCCTGTGTTATTTGTATGTATATGTAGGTCCTTTGGAAGCTTTAGGATCATTGAAGATAGAATTTAAAAGTCATTCAACCCATCACTTCATTCATCCAAGTCAAATCATCAACAAAAAGCCAATTATAGACCCAAATTTGGTAGTTTCAGATTCAGACACCTGGAGGTGCAGATTGAGCAATCTGAAAGCCACATATTCCATTTTTGAGTTTTGAGAAAATCCAAAGTGGAATTATTTTCCACCATTGGTTGATGAGTCCCAACTTAAGGTCAAATTTTAGATTTTTACATTTTTGGGTACCCTTTTGTCAGAAACAGGCTCTAGTACAGTCACCCAGAATTAGGACTGATTCACCATGCTTGGTGAATGAGTTCCACCAGGATTAAATTTTCATATAAATAGCCTTTTAGATTTATTTTCCAGCCTTCATCAATTTCCTAGGTGCACACTTTCAGTTTGATTCATTTTTGTTAAGTTTTTTCCTTCATTTCTAGTTCATTATTGCATTACACAATGTGTTTTCAAAAAAGTCATAATTCTTAGATTTTGCATACATGTTTGATAAATTTCATATTTTTTCAGCACTTATATCACTCCATTTACATCATATTACATCACACACATCCTTATTTGAATGTAACATAAGCATTTTTTGATCTAATCGCTCTCCTTTTAGGTGAAAAACCCTGTAAGATTTAGAGAGTCCATTGGGTCCAAAAATTTGTCACATTTTTGTGATCCCAACATTTGAATTCCTTCTTTTCTAATTTTGGATTCCATTAGTCATCTTATATTAGCTAACATTATATTTTGCATTAGTTATCTTATCTTCTAGAGTTTCATTTTTGCATGTGTAAAAGTGCTTAATAGGTTGTAGTTTTGCATCTTTACTCATTGAAAATCTCTAAAATTATACATTTTTCATTTAGACCAGCATAATAGCATTATGAAAACATAAAAATTAGTCACAAAGTTCTGAAAATGTTGAAAAAAGTCCATACTGGGATTCATTCACCACCCTAGGCGAATTAGTCCCTTCTGACCCCTGAAAAAGCATTTTCCAGAATTCAAAACCTTTTTTTTAGGATTTTGTTTGGTGCCTTAACCTATATATATCAGTTAATTACATTTATGTAGCATGAATTTCATAAAAACTAGCATAAATTGGCCCATTTCATCCATAGTTCAAATTCCACATTGCATTCTCATATTGTTATCTAGCATAATTAGTCAATTACTCTTTGAAGATTGTATTTTGAGCTGGCATAGATTGTTATTTCAAAATGTTAGGTAATTAGTATTATTGTCAATTCTTCACTGCAAGTCAATTTTATAAGAGTCTCTTAGTGCAAAAGGATGAATTTTTTAATGCTTGTATTAAACTTACATTCCCTCCTATTTCTCCTACTTGTGTGGATGATGTGGTATAAGAGTATACAAACATAGAATCTCATAATAATTATGATTGTAATTCTCCCAATAGCTCTCCTTTTAGTGACGAAGGTATCTTGGTGAAATGAGATACAATCATTGATAATCATGAGGCTCTTGTTTGTCCTTATCCTCATCCCCTTTGGGAGGATATTTTAACATAAGAAAATGAAATAATAGACACATTCTTAAACATAACCTTACCTATTTTCCATTGTGTGGATAGCTTTGAAGAACGTGAGAATATAAATGATGAGGATGGTAGATTGGTCTTAAAAAATAAAAATTTTAAGGTCTATAACAACCCTATTTATGATACTTCCCCTATACCTCTCCTATTTTGGTGGATATTAGGGAACACAACAGTGAAGTCTTACATGACCATGATAATCAATTTTTTTCTTCTCCTAGTATTCCTCCTAGTTGTGACAAAGATACTATATTTTTAGAAAGCATAACCAATGAGAGTCATGAGAATTTTAGTTGTCCCCTTTCACCTACAAAAAACTTTAGTGACCATGAAAATTTGTTCATTGATCCTCCTCATACTTGTGATGAAGCTACTTTTCCAATTTCACCCTTAGATGAACATATTACAAGGTCTTCTAGTATGGTAGACAATATGGCACAAGAAAATATGACCTTAGAAACCACCAACGCTCAACTATAATCTTCCTCTAATCTCTCCATTATCAATAATCAAACACATTCAAACATTAATACCTCCCTTAGTGGCGATGAAGTTGTTTTGGATGACCCAAAATTTAATTGTCCAGAACATGTGGCTTGTTGCTCTCCTAAGAACTATCCTTCTAGGGAGGATATTATGACCCAAGACAACAATAACATACCCTTCATAGATGATGAACAACTTCACTTAAGGGATGTTAACAATATTCAACCACAATACAATAAACCTAAACTTATCCTTTACCCACCTTCATATCCATTTCATCCTTCCAATAAAACTAAAAATTTTCTTTACCCACCTTCACATCTTCTTCATCCTTCCAATAAACCCAAACTTACCCTTTATCCTTCCTCACATGCCCTTCATCCCTCTAATGTATCAAAAAAATCTAGTGATGATATTGTTTCTCATGCATATAACACACGAAATAACCCACAACCACCACAAATAATTCCGCCATCATTACCTTTTCCTAATCCACTAGTGCTCCTCATTCCACCCAGCAAACAAAGTTCAAATTTTACACTAATTTTGAAGGTTTTCATGGAGAAATCATCCATTTCATGGAAAGTGGTGACTATAATGTATGAAATGGATCATATCTAACTTTTATAATACAAATCTAACAATCTAATGTGTAGGAAGGGAAGATTCTAGGGTGTACACCATGATTTGACAATGCAAAGTGCTTGAAAATGGAGGCTAAGGTATAGCAGTAGGAGATCTACCTGAATAAGGGGTATATTTTTGAGTTTAAGGTGTTTACATGTGTTTATCTAATGGTGAAAAGTTAAATATAAGGTTTTGGAAGTGTTGGGAAAGCTAATTTTCAAGAGGCCCTAGTTTTGGAGCAATTTAGTGAGGATTTTGTGATTGAGGGTGTTAAGGGTGTCATAGGAGCCTAAAAATTTGAAAATACTTAGTTTGGGAACATTTCTAGATGCTTTTGATAGTTTCATACTTAGGGGATAAGATTGGAGAGGGGTTTCTTTGAAAAAGAGGGCTAATTGGGCCTTAAATTTGAGGAAACAACATGTTTTGGGAAGATTGTTCTGAAACAAGTGCCATCAGGGTTCTAGTATGTTGTTTAGCATCATAAACCACATATAAATCAATAATTATATTGGAGGGTCCTTTGGGGAAGTTGAGTGAAAGTTCAAAAATCCATTGCTAGAGGCCTAGTTCGCTAGAAGCCTAGTTAAGGTGGAAAAGTGGATTTTGTATAGGACAGAGGTTTGGGGCTTTGTAGATGTTCAAGACAATCTTGTTTGTGTTCCTTAAGATAATTCCTCAGGTTTGAATCCATAAGGGAAGGATTGGAGTCACAAGTGTACCATTCAGGCGTTATATCCACAAGGGTGCCTGAAAGAGTGTTTGAGATAGTAACATTGTAATCCTTGAATTTTTTTGTTTTGCCTAAAGTACCCATTCCCTCTGCATCAATGAGGAATCTCTTGTTTTCAACCTCCTTTGACCTTTCAATGATTCCCCTTGTTGGATGTTATGGTGCATGCCCAGCTGGTGGTGTCATTCTCAATTTAGTCATCCTCAAATTATATTTGCATGGGCAAATTAGTACGCATAAATAATTGCATATCTGTAACCACCTTAAAGAATATTCATTAACCACATGCAAGATTAATATAGATAGTCCATATAACATGCCAATATCATTAAATATTTGCAAAAATAGGATTAGGCCCAATGCTATAGTTTTGAGGAAATATCATAAAATTATCAACACTTAACATCAAATTCCATGATAACTTCAACAACTAAATCATAAATTCTACCCAAAATTAGACCATAAACTAGACTCATCAATGACCAAAGAAAAAATCAAGTTTGTTAAACTTTAAAAAAGTATGATGGAGGATTAGTTAAATTGGGAGATGATTTGGGAGCTAAGATTTTGGGAATAGGTTTAATCATTTTTGATGGAAAGCATAATACTAAAGACGTTTACTATGTTAAAGGCTTAAGGAATAATCTTTTGAGTGTTGGAAATTTTTTTAGAAAAGGTTATAATCCTTTGTTTAAGAGTGAAATATGTGAGATTATAAAAGGGTCTGGAACTATGATTGTTGCTAGAAAGAATAGAAATGGAAACATTTATCAACTTAAGGGTGATGATTGTCATTGCTTTATATCTCAAATTAATGATAGTTGGCTAGGTAATTGGAGGATGTGTCACATGAACTTTGATAATTTATCTAGAATCAATTTAGTTCAGTTCATATAGTAAGAGACCTACCAAGAATCACAAATCCTATCAATGTTGTTTGTAAAAATTGTCAATTCAAAAAACAAACAAGGAGTAGTTTCAAGGAAAGAGAATAATTTGATATTAGACTATTGGAATTAATATATATAGATCTTTGTGGTCTTACAAGGGTGAAAGTCTTCAAGGTGACAACTATTTCATGCTTTTTACTAACAATTACTCTAGAATGATATAGGTTAATTTTCTTAAAGATGAATTAGAAGCTCTAGATAGATTCAAAGAATTTATAGGTATGGTTGAGAATGCAATGGATTTGAAAATTAAATGTTTAAGTTATGATAGAGGTGAATAATTCACCTCTAATGATTCTAACATATTTTTCATAGTTCATGGAATAAAGAGGCACTTGTCTGCCCCTAGAAATCCTCAAAAGAATGGAGTTGTAGAAAGGAAAACATGACTGCTCAAGAAGTTGCAAGGACTATGATGAAAGATTTTAACATACCATAAGTATATTGGAGATAAGAAATTCATACTATTGTTTACATATTTAATAAATTTCAAGCCAAAGCTAATAGAACAAAGGCTCCCTCTGAGTTATGGTATGTATGAATTCCTAAATTATCAAGTACTTTAGAGTATTTGGAAGAAAATGTTATATCAAAAGAGATGAAGAAAACCTAGGAAAGTTTGATACAAGGTTTGATGAAGGTATCTTCCTTGGATACTCTACTAAAAGTAAAGCTTACTAAATGTTACAAAAAAAGGGTAAGAAAGGTTTTTGAAAGTAAAAAATGTTAAGTTTGATGAATATGTGTTAGATGAACCTACTTGTGGAGAAGGAGAAGAAAAAGCTAAAGAAAAAGAAGTGCAAAATGAACAGGAAAAAGCTTTGGGAAAGACCCCTAAGATGCCTAAGTGTGTGCAAAGAAATCATTCCCAAGAACAAATCATTGGTGACAAGAGGAAATGGGTATTGAAAAGAAAAAGAGCTACTGAAACTAATCTAAATCTATGTTTACTTTCTAATGTTGAACCTAAAATAGTGAGTGATGCATGTAACTTGATGAAAAATGGATGAAGGAAATGAAATAAATTATGTAGATTGACAAAATCATACTTGGGAACTAGTCCCAAGGCCAACAAACAAGAACATAATTGGAACCAAATGGGTATTCAAAAATAAACTAAATTAATATGAAGAAGTGGTAATGAATAATGCATGGCTTGTGTGTAAGGGTTACTCACAAGAGGAAGGAATAGACTTTGAAGAAAAATTTTCCCCAATGGCTAGAATGGAAGCAATCATAATGTTTTTGGCATTTTTAACATACAAGGACTTTAAAGTTTATTAGATGGATGTGAATTTTACTTTTATAAATGGGGAATTGGAAGAAGAGGTTTACATGGAACAACTAGAAGGAATTCAATTATTAGATCAACCATATATGATTTACATAATGAGAAAGGAATTGTATGGGTTGAACCAAGCTCCCATATCTAGTTATACAAGATTGGATAAAGATTTGAAATATCAAGTGTTCAATAAAGGCATCAAGGATAGTAATATTTACTTCAAAATTAAGGAGGAAAAAATATTGATAATGGTTTTGTATGTGGATGACATTATCTTTAGAGGAAATGAAGCTATTTGTAGAAGATTTTCAAAGAGATGCATAAAGAGTTTGAAATGTCAATGTTTGGAAGATGGATTTCTTCCTAGGGCTAGAAATGAATAAAAAAAAAGAAGGTATATTCATTTTAGAATCAAAGTATGATAAAGAGATGTTGAACAAGTTTAGAATGGAAGACTCCAAACTGATATGTACTCCTATGGTGAATGGTTGCAAATTAAGCAAGGATGATTATCACCTAAGGTTGATCAAACAAAATATAGATCTATGATTGGTGGATTGCTATGTCTAGCTGCTACTAGACTAGATAACATGGATGCAATTTGTATTGTGGCTAGAATTCAAGAAAATCCTAAAGAGACATAAGTTATAATAGTAAAAATAATATTCATATATCTAAAAGGAACTCTAGATTATTTCTTATGGCATCCTAACAAAACTAATTTCAAATTAAGTGCATACACATGCAAATTAGGCTGGTTGTGTTGATGAGAAGAAAAGTAGAAGTGGTGGCGCATTCTTTCTTGGATGTAGATTGGTGTCATGGTTGAATATGAAGAAAGATAGTTTCCTTGTCCACTATAAAGGCTGAGTATATTGTAGCAACATCTTGCTACACACAATTATTATGGATAAGACAAACTTTGAAGGATATTGGAGCAATGTTTGATTAGCCTATTTCTATCTTTTGTGATAATAAAAATGCAATTGAATTTTCAAATAATCTAGTGATGCATTCAAGAACAAATCATATATCAATCAAGTATCACTTTTTGAGAGAAAAGTTATGGAGAATGAGGTGAAGCTTGAATGTGTACCAACTTTGGCAACAAAATTTATATTCCCTTCTTGGAGATAGAACAATTTTTTGCCTAATTTGGACTTATTTTGGTACCCTTGCATTAATTCCCCTTTAAATAATCATTTATAGGCCCCTAAAACCCATTATTTGAGATCTTATTTCATCTAATGATAAAATCACTTAAAACATCAAAATCTTGAAAACCCACCTCAAAAAGCTAGGGTGGAACTCTTTCACCACCTCAGGTGAATTAATACCCCTAGGTGGGACCCATTTTACACCTTGAGTGAATTATTCCCCTAGGTAGGACCCATTCACCACCTTGGGTGAATTAGTCTCATTTGAGGTCTTTTAAGTTGAGTCAGAAAATCACCTTTTTAATTCAAAATTTTGGTTGAGGTTAGCCTTTGAGATCTGAATAACTATAAATTAGGTGTTAATACCTATATAAGCAAGTTTCTAAGTCATTTTTATCATCTAAGCAAGCATTTTCAAGAGAAAATTCAAGAGAAAAGCATCAAGAATCTTCAAGAGCTCTTTCACAAGAGCATTCAAGTTTCAAAAGCAAGAAAAGTTAAATTCTAGGAGCAACATTAAAGTGTTTTTGCATATCTTCAAGATCACTTCCATTCAATATCTAACATTTTCAAGGGTTGATCATGGTTTTCCATGGTAAATCATGATCGATTCTATGTTGGGGAGATGTAACTAGCCATCAAGCCAAGCCTAAAGACTTGTTTCCTAAGTGATTCCATCATACATTATCACTCTACTTTCAGCCTAAGGAAGGTACAAGCATTATTGAGGCCCACTTGGGTGATTAAAGGTCTCTCAAAGTGAGTCAATCATTTTCATATTTCCCTTTATACATATCATTCTTAAAAATTAAAATATGGTTGCATCATGTTTCAAATTTTGTAGTCTTAGACAAAATTAAGGCTAGGGTTTATGTTCACATTTACATTCAATTTCTATTATTTCCACTGAGGTTTGATTATCAAACTAGGTGTTTGACCGAGGAAAACTCCCCATAAGCAAATCAATTATATATTCTATTTTGTAGATATTTTCTTAGATTTAGATCCAGAAATCAATTTGGAAGGGAAGGATAGATATCGAAGTATAGATTTGAACCTTAGATTCCAAAAAAAGTGAAACAAGACTGATTCACTAGAAGTGGTGAATGAGTCCCACTATAGGTTTTTTTAGAATTGTTTGTAGATTTGGATACCCTTTTCCCTAAAACTAATTCCTATGAAAAATTATAGATCTGGTACCGATTCACCCAAATTGGCGAATGAGTCTCAGTAGGTCAAAAATTTAGATTTTCTAGTGTTTTAGACCTTCTTCTAGCCATCTTTGGATTTCCAGGTGCACATATTCCTTTCTATATTTTTTTGCTTTGTTTCATTTGCATTTCTAGGTCATTTAGTGAAGCTTTGCATTGAATTAGGGTTTTGCATTTCCTCTTGCATTATACTTTGAATTGCATTTTTCATTCCAAGTTCTTACTTGGTGGTGAACCCCTTATTAGTTTACAATCATCCCCTAGGACAACCCTATTGCAAGATCTCTTTCTACTTTGTATTGAGATCTCTAGGGGTTATCCGTGAGTGGAATAGCTTGAAAGTGGGTGTGCTCTATGTCCTAAGCCATACGATAGCACTTAATCTAACCCATTTTCATTGATTCCATTTAATTTGGTGAGCCTCCATTTAGAACATCATAATTTTTATTTGGAGTGCATCACCATCCTATATTTTCTTTGCATTGCATTAGGATTTGCATTATTTAATTTACATTCTAGGGTTTTCAAATTTTGCATTAGTGAAAGTTCATATAGGTTACATTTTTTCATCTCATTTCATTGAAATTAATACAAAATCTACATTTTCACTTAGGATCTAGATCATATAGCATAGAAAGGACAAAAATCAATAATTTTTTTTTGAAAATTTTGAAAAAAATCCCTACTGGGAGTCATTCTCTACCTTGGGAAAATCAGTCCCAGTGCAAATTCTGAACTACATTTTACAAAGTTAAATTCTATGTTTTAAAGCTTTTGTTTTCTATTAAAACCTTTTTTTTAGTTTGCATGGTTTTTGTTACATTCAAATCATTAGAAGTAGCATAATTTACATTCATTGCAATTGTGGATAGGATTATATTTGTGCACTTTTTATTTTTAGCATTAGTTCATAGTTCAATTAGATTAGATTACATTTGGCATACATTAGAAAACAAAACCAAAAACAAGATCCAACACCTAAGACACTTGCAGAAAGTATAGTTACTTGACTACGTCAAAACTCTATTTCCAAGTTAACTTGTCCCTCAATCCTTTTAGTAGTGATAAATTTGACATGTTAGATGAAGCCCTTAAGGATTTCATCTCACAAATTTCATCCACTAAGGCTTGTCATGAAAGAAAAAATACAAGAGATGGTAATGTGATTCAACCTCAACTTATCATTTACCCACCTTCACACAAACCTCAAACTCAAAAGGAGCCTCTTTACACTCTTGAACCACCTAAGAACAATGTTTTCCAACAATCAAGTAATAATACCATTACTCATAAATGCAACACTAGAAACAATCCACAACTAAAAAAACCAACTCCAATAACCTTACCTTTTCCAAATACCATCTTGTCTAGTGCTTATTTACCTTTGCATAGTGGGAAGGAGTCTCATTTTGTTGAATAACTTAAGAATACTCCTCCAAAGATATCCCTATGGGACCTAATTCGGAATTGACCTTACTACCACACTATACTTCAAACAACCTTACAACAAGTTGTGATCCCTCCTAATACAAATACAAACAATGTGGCAACTCTAATACAAGGAATGAATACAATTAATGTAGAAATTATCTTTCACCAACATGAGCTCCCTCTCTTGGAGATGTGAAAGAGACATGATTCCTTCATGATAATAGCCAGATTCAATAAAACAATAATAAAAAGGAACATTGTTGATAATGTCTCAACCTTTAATGGGTATAGTGTGAAAATTTTAGATAGAATGCACTTGGACAAATCAAAAATTGAACCTTACTCCTTATCAATTTGAGGATTTGACAATGTAGGAAAGCAACCATTTGGTGTGATTACTTTTCCTATTACATTTGGAAAGGCTACATTACAAACCCTAATTCATGTTACACCTCATGATTAGTTATACAATCTACTTTTAGGAAGAGCATGGATTCATGAGATACATGCTCCACCTTCAACCCTTTGAATAATATCATGAAATATGTCTATAACAACAAGGTATACTAGGTTGAAATAGACCCTAAGCTTGAAAGTTGTTTACAAGTTGAAAAAGGAATGACAACTCCTCTAAGCACATTAATTCCAACATAAAATATAGAACCTATCAAAGAAGAGAAACAAGAAACAAAAATAGTGTCAAAATTATTTGATGATGATTTGGGTTCTTTTGAATTCACACTCTCATTTATGGGAGAGTACATAATCACAAATAAAGAAGATGAGAAGCAAGAAAGACCAATGGTAATGCCAATGTAGAATTTAGAAGATCAATCACAAGCATCTGCCTCATCCACTTTAGAAGAATACACAAGTTATACAAAAAAACATGATGATATAGATTATCAGCAACCACCAAACCCAAAGGAAATGGAAAGAATTTATGAGAGAAGTTATGAACTTATGAAACATTTGGTTTATAGTGGAAAATGATGTGAAAAGAAAGAACAAGGAATCTGTGTTCCTATAGAACCTAATACACAAGAGACAAAAAGTGGTTTGGGATATTTCCCTTCTAAGATTACACGAACAATGAAGAGGCCCTCATTGAACATCAACACCATCATGTGTAATCCTAAAACAACTATCACCTTGATGCATATGGAATTGATTGATATAAATTGTGATGAATCATTGGAGTTTTTCAAAGATGATAAAGCTTTGAATGAAATGTTAGGAGTTCACTTATGACAAAAATGCACTCGTCCTAAAAGGAGGTAGCTTACATGTGCTATGATTAGTACCAAGAAAAAATATGGAGAAGAATAAAGTACTAAAGTTGACATGAACAAAGAAGAATACAACCCTAAATTTTCAAAACAAAATGTGCCTCCCTTAGGAGATACCATGGACATACAAATGGATATTAATAATGAAGACAAGGTGATCAAGATGGGAAAGTTCCTCAATGATGAAGAACAAGAAGACCATGCAACTTTACTTCACGACTTTCCTAAAAATTTTGCTTGGACCTACTCAGACATGTCAAGAATTGACCCTAAGATTGTAACACACAATATAATCCTTGCTGAAAATACTAAACCCATTAGACAAAAGATTCAAAAAAAGAAACCTAAGATAGCCTTATTAGTCAAAGCTAAGATTCAAAATCTCATTGAAGTACTTAAGCTTTATAAGACCTATAGATTATTCTCCTTGGATCTCAAAAATTGTTACAGTTGTAAAACCTAACAATCATATTAGGATGTGTACATACTTGCATGATTTGAATAGAGCATCTTTAAAAGATGACTTCACCTTCCTAATATTGGCATGATAGTAGACTCAACTGTAGGACATGCTTTGTTGTCATTCATGGATGGATTTTAAAGGTACAATCAAATCTTTATCAAACCCCAAGATCAATATAAGATAACATTTACAATAGCTTGGGGAATATTTTGTTGGTAATGATGCCTTTTGGATTGAAGAATGCAGGTGCATCATATCAACAAGCAATAAAATTGATATTTCAAAATTACATACATAAGATTTTTGAAGATTACATTGATGATATTCTAGCCAAATCTTTAACAAGACAAGACAATGTGAATGTCCTATTGATCATCAAAGCTTGTGCCTCTCCACTAGTATTATGGGAAATTCAGTGAGTGGGGGACTGATTTGTGCCTCACTGAATACCTTTAGGATTTTTATAGAAATTCAACTCTTCTTTAGTTTTGAAGAAAAGGGTAGAAGGAAATGTAAACATAAAACATAAAAATGCTGATGCGCCAAAGCTTTTACAACAGTTCAAACATAATATTTCCTATAAGTGATATAATTATACATAGAATGTCACAACCCTTCATTATTGGAAAGAGAACGAATAACAAAGGCTAAAAACAAGAATAGTGCATACTTTCAAATCTTTTCATAAGAAATTTTCATTAAGGTACAATCAAAGATAAATATTTCCAAGGTTACCAGAAAATCATTTAGAAATTGCATAAACTCTCTCTCCTAATATAGAATAATATAAAAAAACAACCCTTCAGAAAAATAGAGAAGTCTACAGACATAATCCATTTTTCACAAGTTATTATTCTACCATATAAGCCTACACCATGGAAATCAACAACTTAAACTACTTGAATTCAACTTGATTAACACAGTATTTTATTCAGAATGGAAGCATAAAGAAGGAAAACTTGATAAAGAACATACATGGAAAATCTCAAATATTTCTTCCCAATAATCCATGCTTAAATATCAAATGAACATTAAAAAAAAGGTCAGATGCTGATATGATAATAGTTTGAGCATAAATGATATAACATGCTAGAGAAAAGTAGTTTTGAAACTCTACTTTTGAAAATAGTTCTTGAAACCTAAGAAAACTAAAGAAACTATTCCTTAGCAAAGGAAATTGAAACTTGGAATCAACCCTTTCCTTCTATTTCCACATCTCATTTATAGTTGTAGAAAGAAGAAAATGCCACCAAAACATAGAAGTAATTACTACCAAGTGTTGGTATTTGATAGTACACAAAAAATTCATTGCAAGAAAGTTGAAAATAACCCTTTCCTGAGCATGTCGGTGCTTTGCATTCATCTAGCACTCAATAGCCAACTCACCTTTTTAATTTTTCAATTTTAGCATAAAGTTGAACCTATTCACTCTGAGCTTCTGCAAGCAACTTAGATGTTTCCCCTTGCTAACCTTGTATTTTCCTTATGTAGGCCATCTCGACATCTCTAGCCTAGATCTTGTTCTACTACGTGCTCACTATTTCTTTCACATTTATTAACTCTACCTCAAACTTCTTCAAATTTTTTCCCAACCTCTTGTAGTTTGCATATACCACCTTCTAAGTGGCCTTAGCTAGGACCACTTTTTCACATAGGTGAGTTTCATTCAAATCTAGGCCCATGGCTCTAATGTCATAGTCCTCCATCTGCATCTACCCTTTGGGCTTGGAAAAGAGTAGATTCATGGTAGTGATTAGCAAAGAGTTTTTCTCTTCATTGAAGCAAGCTTCAATCTTCTTAGTGGCTAGAAACATGACATATTTTAATAGTAGATTTTTCTTTCTGGCCTGTCAGGCCTATTTGGTTGCATAGAAATGGTCTTAGAGACTATGAGGGATATCTATACTCTATTCTGCAATGGTAGCACTAAGAGAGACCAAAAAAGGGTGACAAAAGGAGAAACTTTAGATGTATGAGAGTGTGGTGAAGCAAAAGGGAGAATTATCATGGAAAAAGGTGGGATACCAAATTGAGATTAGGTAGGGGAAAGACTAGTTTGGGTGAAAAGAGAAGTGGGTGGAAGGAGAGGTTCCTTCCCAGAAACACATAAACTTCTCCTCTTTCAATGGGGGCCTTTAATAGGTCAATCAAATAATCAATAGTGGCCAAAGTGGATGATGCTCATTCAACACATGGGGTAGTTTTGAAAGATTAATTAAAAATGGTAGGGGATGTATTCAAGACTACTAGCTCAAGGTCTGAGGATGGATGATTCCTTGCCATGGGAGGGGGTAAAGAAGTAACCAAAGATGTAGAGGTAGGAAGAAGAGAGGGAGAAAAACTTACTTGGGTCGCAGTGGTTGAGACATTTTGTAGGAAAAACTCCCCTTCTTCTTCTCTTTGGGCTAACGCATTAGGTGCACCTAGATCTTGGACTCGTCTTCTCTTTGCATGACCGAAACTAGCACATTCTAGTCCTTTGGGAGTCAATCCTTCTGAAACTTGGCCTTTGATGACCACAAAAAACCCTCTTGGGGACCGCTAGGTCCTTTTTCCTTTACTTCAAGCACTAGGGGAGGATGTGGCTTGTGAGTCCCTTCACTTTGAACCTCTCTAACTATCAGATTCTTGAGGTCAAGAAGGATGGAATATAATTTGATCCTCTTCAATTTCATGACTTGTCTCTGGATTGCTTTTGTTGGATTTAGCCTCTTGATGATACATGTCCTTGAACTCGTCATCATGTGGTTGAAAGTTACTAAATAGGGCACTAGGGAATTTCATTTCTTGTCAGAATCTCCAAAAGTCTACCTTATTTCTATTGGAAAAACAAGGACAAACAACTAAGAGGGGGGTGAATCAATTGTCACAAAATATTAAACTTTTCAAACTTAACTTAATCTCAAATCTGATGAATGAATAGTAAACCATAAACAATCAACACATTAGAAACACAGAGAACATCAAGATTTTTTTACATAGAAACCCTGTTAGGGGATAAACCATAATGGATGTTAGTCCACATTATTATACCCTGTTAAAAGTATAATGAAAATAATAATGGGAATGCACATGCATTCAGACACATTGCTTAGAGCTCACTGCTCAAATACAAGAGGGCTCACTACCCAACAATACAAAGCAAATTAGATTAAATTCAAAGGGTATGAACTAAGAAAATAGCTTCTACACAAGCTTGATTACAGTTCTAGTTAAGTAGAAAAAAACTCCTCCACTCTTCACTCTCACTTTTCTCAACAATCGAATGAATAGATCAATGTTCACACACTTATAATATCTCTATCTTTTATCATTTCCCACACACAATAACTTCACTCAACCAATCACTCATATATATCTGAATCATGGAATTACATTAACAACTAAGTCGGCTAGAAAATATAAAACATAATTACAATGTTGGCCCAAATTAACAAATAAATTTTCAATGTGAATGAAACACCATTGGCCAATACAACGATGCAACCAAAAACAATATCCACAAGCACACCAAAAATTCAAATTTCAATCTCCAAAGATCCGCAATACGCTACCACTATTATGTTGGATAGGAACATGAAAACCTGAACATACACGAGAAAAATATTTGACCACAAGCACATCGATCAACGTGGATGTACAAAAATGATAGAGAATGATCTAGAATCATACACAAATAATAAAAAATGATAGAGAAGCATCCACAACAATTGAGATTACTAGAATTACACAAACTTCAATCAGGAACACTCAAAGAGACCATGAAACCACTGTCAGACCACAATACGATCAATTCTTCACACAGACCCCTGAAACTTCCAGTAGATGAACTAGATACTCTCAACAGTAAAAAATTTAGTCCACAATAGCCAATCTTTAATGTATAGAACTAAATACCTTCATGATGTTCATTGTTCCACTGGCAACCTACAACTCTTTCTTTCACAATTTTGTCAATATCCTCAACATATACAACCTTCAATACAATAATGTTAATAACTTGTTGACATCAATGACAACCACATATCAGAAACACAACCACAACATTTGACAATTTCCCAACATTTTCATTCCAACCATCCCCTGCACTTCAACTATGTGTTGAGGGATTTTCTCATTGGGATGTTCTTTTGATACTTCACTTGCAACACATAGAAAATCAACCATTTTGGTCGCTTGAGTGGAATGTGAGCCATGTCAATATATACCTATGACCTTTCTTAAGTAGGATTCCTCCTTCTCTACAAATATTCCCAACTCTCATGTTTCAAACTGAAGTTCTTTATCGGGTTGTAATCCCACTTCTCACAAATGAGAACCAAGCCTAAGGTCACCAGTAGGTTTGTGAGTTAACCCTTAGCCTTCTACTTGATCAACATTACCTAACTATTGGTAATCATGAGGGGAAGCAAATATATCTTTTTTTTGTTTCTTCTAGCACCATAAACATTGTCGACAAGGGTTGCCTAATGACATGCCTCCAATGTGAAAACTGTCTGTTACAAATATAGGGGTCAGAAAGGCTCCCTAGGAAAACCATGAAATCTAATAAATGTAAAATCCTCTCCCAAGAAATAATCCATTTGGATCGATGGATTTTCCATCCATTGTGTGACCTTAGGAGAGAAACAGCCCATAGGGCATGGCAACAAATCTTGAAGCACTAGCCTTATAAAATGATCAACAAACCTATAATAATCCCTTATTTTTGAAAGTACATGTGTCCATATAGAAATTGGCTAAAAAAATCCCATTACATCCAACCTCAACATTGGTATATTTTTCTCCAGCCACCTAGAATTTTGATGCAAAACTAAATGAGCCAAGAAAGAAGAATACCTTAATTTAGACTTAGTACTATAATTCTTCAATTGCTCTAGCATGTTTTTGGCTATCACTTTAGCAAAACCATAATATCTGAGGTTCTTTTCCCTTTTAACTACAAAAGCCAAGCCCAATTGAAAAGGATGGACTTCCTCATCACTGTCAAGGCTAAAAACCCAAGCCAACATTGAGAACACATATTGCATGTCTTTCTTGAATTTCTTACATGAAAGACACCACACATTTTATTAGGTTTCTTTAATGAAAAATGACCAATTTCCTTTTGCTTCTCTGGAAAAATCTACTTTTGAGTGTAATTAATTTTGTCACTTGTACATGTAGTTAAGGATATGCTAGTACTACTGGTCCATTAAATGCTTCCACGAAGGTGATACATGTGGATTTGAGATATGTATCCCTTGAGGATATTGTTGTGAGAATGGAATTAGTACATTCTCCTTGCCACCTCTTTCACAAATAAACTCATCGCATTGGAACACGTGCTTTTTTTCTATGAGAAATGTGTTCAAGTGATGCAAGCTACCTTTGAAAAGATGTGACCATTATTTTTTTTGAACTTAGCACATTAATCCATGCCTTTTCATATAAGTAAGTTAGTTGGTGCTGATGATGGAAAAGGACACATGTCAATAATTGGGATACAAGAGAATTTAATCCCAATGCCCAAATTTATTTCTTAAGACCCCTGTCAGATTCTCTGTATGATTTATCTACCTTCCTTTGTTTTGCTTTGATATTTTCCTATTGCCATCTGGCCAAAAATGGACCTTCCATTGGTTGGGTTTGTTAGCTTATCTTTTCTATATATAGCTATGCCACCCTATGCAATATTCATTCAAAATATAGCCTTTTAAGTTTAGCAAGATTTTCATTGTCTCCCATTCTACCATAATTTGCTACTTCTTAAAATGTCAGCTAGCTTAGGCACTCCTATTAGACTTATCCCACAGAGGCCAAAATACTGCTTTGTGGGAGAGGTCAATAGTGATAGAATTAAGTGATTCATGAAGAGGTGTGACCACCTTTCCTTGGTTGCATTTAGGTGGGTAGTTAACTAGGACTTCATTAATGACAAGAACCAACTTCGAAGCAACTGCAACATTCTTTCCCACTTTGTCGCTTGCTTGCATGACCTGAACATGACAAAACCCATGATAATTAAATTATGTCACTAGATGTTTGACACTAACCTAATGAAAGGGCTTGGTGAGATAGTGCAAGTGGCTATCCTTGGCATTGGTATCCTGAGTGTGATGGATCTTTGTAGGCATGTAGACTTTGGGATAGACATAGCCTAGTTGCCCTTCATTTCTAACTTACGCACCATAGACCTTGACATGCACCGCTCACCTTCTCAACTAGTGACCACTTACCTATTATGGGAGTATGCTATGGAGCATGTTCCAGTGATTTCTAGGAGGAAGCACTTCAAGATTCTAGTGCAAATCCACTGGGACTAGGCCTTTGGTCTACATCGTGTGGAGCTCACATGTGTTGTGTGTTCAACCCCTTTTTGTGACCTAATAGAGATGAAGAAGAAGAATAAGAAGGATAAGCTAATGATGAGACCTCTCGGCTTCCTGGACAATGACTAGAGACTTTTCTTTACTATTTTTTGCATGTTGCCTCCTTTTTGCATCTTTTTTCTCTATAACTCTTTTTGGGTTTGCTCGAGAGAGCTTTACATTTAAACTTAAGCCTTGGGATTTGTATTTCATTGTAAATTTTTTATGAATATATTTTGCTTATTTTTTGTTACTCTCAATTTATTATTCTATAAATTAAAATTTATTTACAATTTTTTTTTACATATGGTACATAACTATCAATTTTTTTAAAGAACTATGTATTTTAATGGAATAACTTCAGATAAATACTATTCACTAGTATATCTAAAGAATTTTTGTCCATATCTTCAAGATTGTATACATTATTTTCATTGCACCTGCTGATTTGGAAGGGCCCTTTCCATAGCGCTTCAAATTTTGTCTGTTTCCCTAGCTTTGTATTATGTTCATCGTACTTTAGCACTAGGCTCCCCTCTCTAAATTCTAGGTTAGAGGTCTTTTTGTCAAACCATCACTTTACTATTTGTTGATGGTTGATCATGGCTCCATAAGATTTTTCTCTGTCTTCCTCTATTTTGAGGAGTTCCTCCAACCATACTTCCATTCTATCACTTTCTTTAATTTCTAGGGCTTTCAGCAGTTGTAAGGCAGAAATTTCTATGGAAATAGGTAACACCACCTCTTTTCTGCACACTGGTTTATAAGGGGAGGCCTTCAAATTGTGCTTGGGAGTAATTTGATCTATCCAAAAAGAAGCTTGCAAGTCCTTGTACTAATCCCTTTATTGTTTTGACCCAATGCACTTGATTAGCCTAATTAGGTTTTTATTGGTGGGTATGTGCTGGATCATCATGGAAAAAATATGCCCTTAAATACCAAAAAATTCAAAAAAATCAGAGTTAGGCAACTTGACATAAAAATTTGAATAAGTTATCTATATTATTTCAAAACTATCTAAAAATAGAATCTATAGAAAATTGAATGTAGTTTCTAAACTACTACGCTTTGATTAAAAATAAATAAATCTATTTTGTGAAAATTTGAAATTTCAATGCAATAGTACTTAAATTTTAGGGAAAATAAGTAGGTGTCTCCACCTAACCACTCTAACCACAATAAAATGATAATATTTTCTTATAAGATTTTAGATATAAGTAGAGGACTCCATGTCTTGACGGATACATATTTTGTAATTTTTCCTTAAATAATTAATTGTGAATTTTTATTACAACTTTTAAAAATATAAAAACTTGTATGTCCGACCACCTTAACTTGGCAAAATTAAGCTTTTGAAATTCAATTTTCCTTTTCTAATCCTATAGTATGTGAAGCATAGAATGATGATGTTGTTGGATTCAAAAATGTTATATCGCTTTGTTATAGATGCTTTTCAATCAGCCTATCAATCGACTTTAGTCTTAATTTGAATAGAAAAATCAATAATAATTACTTATTAAATTCAATTTAAAACATAATTTATATTGGTGGAAAGCTCAATCTCCCTTTAGAAACCCTTTTCGCTTCCATCAATTTTGGGTAAAGAAAAAGTTGTACCACATACCTATCATATTGCCACTTTTTGGTGCATCATGATCCTACACATACACTGGTCAAGTCTGCTAACCCATTTCCTTGTGGGTAGTAATTCAATTAAGTTTTAAATAAAACCCCATGTTTGATAGAAAAATCAAACATCCCTAATCCAACAAAATCTTGAGCATTATCAGCTATGATGGTTTTGGGTGGGCCAAATTGGCTACTAGCTCTTCAAGGAATTTGACAATTTCCCCCTTTGTGGCATTTTTGAAGGCTACGACCTCCGTCCACCTTGTGAAGTAGTCTATTGTTGTAAGGATCCACTTTTGGCCAACACTGGAAATAGGATAATTTATCATTCTAATAAAATCCAAACCCCATTGAGCAAAGGTCTCCTCGGTTACAATTGGGCTCAGGGGCAAAGCAACATTCTTTCTTTTTCCAACAAAGAATTGGCACTAAGTACACTTTTGCACTAGATGATGTGCTTCAAAAAAAATAGATGGCCAATAATATATCACTCGCATTATCTTTAAAGTGGTAGTCTTGGTGGAGAAATTTCCACCCTCAAGATTGTGATGGAATTCATTGAGAACTCTTTCCACCTACAACTTGTCTAAACATCGAAGCAAGACACCATCATAATTTTTCATGAATAATACACCTTCAATTAATACATACCTAGTGCCTTGGAATCAGTAGTATCACCTTTTATGGGATGAAAGGGTGGTTGGATAATTCCCTTTTTGCATATACTATGTCTGATCCACCACCCAAGATTCTTTGAACTTGAATTAGTTTGAGTAGACCTAATTGATCTCCTTTTTAGCCATGAAACTCAATTCTTCTGCAATGTATTCACATAGACCTCTTCCCCAAACTAGCTTGGTTGGTCTAATTTCCACATCATACTCTAGGATCTTGGTGATCTAGTTTTCCCTATTTTCTATTATCTCACCTTCTGTGATATACTCCCTCACACTGGGATGTGCAACGAGGATAGTGATCTTATTGGATGACACCAAGTGTCGGAACATCTTTAAGCTTTTAACAATGGAAAAAGATTGCTTTTCTACAAAATTAAACTTGGCATCATAACCTTTAAGGTTCCTTGAGTGGAATGCAATTGGATTCTCTCCATTATCTCCCTCACACTTCTAAGTAAGCACCATAGCTATGTTATGTTGGCTACTATACACATAGAGTACAAATTCTTTGGAAAACTTAGGGTTATCCAATACTGGAGTAGTGGAGATGGCTATCTTCATCTATTTAAAATTTTCTTTGCCTTCAAGGTTCCATTTGAAAATCAGGTTCTTCTTCAGTATTAGAGTGATTGGTCTTGCAATTCTTATGAAATATGATATCAACTTATTAACAAAATTGATCTTCCCCAGAAAAGATTGTAGTCCCTTTTGATTTACTGGTAGGGGTAATTCCATTATAGATTTTAGCCTTTAGGGGTCTATTTCTATTCCCTCCTCTGACACTATAAAACAAAGTAGCTTACCTTATGGTACTCCAAAAAGACATTTTTTGGGAATCAAAGAAATCTCAAATTGTTGATATTTCTGGAAAACCTTCTCTAGATGATGGAAGTGATCATCTTTTGACTTTGAAAAGACCAAATTAGTTCATCTAGATATATTAAGATAATCAAGTTGATCAATCCCTTGAAAGCAATATCCATTGCTCGCTAAAAAGTCACACCAACATTTAAAAGTTTGAATGACATTTTTGAGTATGCAAATGTTCCCCACTTAGTGGTAATCATTATCTTATGTTGGCCGACTTTCTTTACATATATTTTCCTATAGCTTGAGAAACCATCTAGTAATGAAAACATCTTTTATCTAGCCACAATCTATAGGATCTACTCTATGAATGGCAAGGGTTAGTGGTCTTTTTTTGAACTGGTACTAGATTTTTTCCCTTGGTGGAATTCTTAATCATATATATGATCTCTGACTTGACCAATTTGGTGAGCTCCTATTCCATCAATGCTTTGACTTTCAAATTGATTGGCCTTTGGTTCTTTTTCGATAGGCTTAGATCCCTCTGCCAAGTCAATGGTATGTTGATTCGCTTGGGTCATACCCTCTAATATCATCATAAGTTTAGGAAATGATTCCATCATATTTGAAACATAGATCCTTTAGTCTTTTCTTGTCCTTGTGGGGAACTTCCCTTCCAACCTTTAACTTTCTACCAGTTTTGACATCAAGCTCTTCATATTCCCTTGTGTCACAGTGAACCTCTACTTGTCATTTCTTGCATCTTCGCAATCAAAGAGATTTTCAAAGGAAATTAATCCCTGAGGAAGCTTTTTTTCTTTTAAATGGTTGAGTTTTTCTTACAGAAATTTGGCTCTTTATTTCTATATAAAGGCAGCAATCTGAATTTCATCATTGAAAACTTGCCAATTTTGATCATTGTTAGGGATTGCGGGTCAAATGATGACTTGTACTACATTTTTCTTGGTTGAATTAGAAATTGGTTCAAATTGTGAACTAATAGTGGTCATCTAATCAGTGACATCATTTTGAGATTGGGGAATAACTTGTATATTGAAGGCTTCAAATCTAACAATTAGGTCCCAAATTCGATGTTTTTATGACTTCATTCTTGTGTTCTTCGTAACCACTTATCCACATACCTGGCTCACCACTAACTCTATATCTTTGAAGGCTTTTATTCTCTTTATGACCACATTCTATAAGGGTCAGACCATGGACCAAGGCCTCATATTCCATGCCATTATTCAAGCATGAGAACTAAAAATGGTAAGCTTTGAGGGTCTCTAATCCTATTGGAGACACTAGTCAAACACCCGCTCCAGAGGCAACTTTGCATTTGGCACCATAAAAATGTAAGTTCCATAGATGATTATCAATTGGATCATCATATTATTCCCAATGCTTCATCAATTTTAGAAGGACTTGATCATCATCAAAGGGTGTAATGGGGATCATGAGGGGCCAAAAAGGTAGCAATATTATGGGTATTTATGCGATTATGTGGTGATGACTTTTTACTCAAAATTGATGAAGCGAAAAGGGTTTTTAAAGGAGATTCTTAACTTTCTACCAATATAAATTATGCTTTACTTTGAATTTAATAAAAAATTATTATTCATTTTCTATTGAATTATGACTAAAGTCCTGATTGATAGAAGCTGGTTCAAGCATCTATAACCTTCCAAATGGTATAACATTTTTTAAATCAAAATATGTGTCACATTCTATGCTTCACATAATATAGGATTAAAAAAAGAAAAATTAAATTTCATGAAGTTTTGACCAAGTTAAGGTGTCCAGGACATATGAGAGTTTTATATTTTTTAAAGTTGTAATAAAAATTCACAATTAATTATTTACTTGGAAAAAATTACAAAAAAATATGCATCTGTCACGGACATGAGTCCTCTACTTATATATAAAATATTATAAAAATATTATCATTTATTATGGTTGAGATCGTCGGACGGACACCTACTTCTTATTTTTCCACTGAAATTTAAGTACTACTACATTGAAATTTCAAATTTTCACCAAATAGATTTTTTTTTTAAATAAACCTAGTAGTTTAGAAACTACATTCAATTTTCTGTAGATTCTATTCTTACATATTTTTGAAATAATATAGATAACTTATTCAAATTTTTCACGTCAAGTTTCCTAACACTAATTTTTTTCTAAAATTTTTGCCATAAGGGCACGTTTTTCGTACAATGGGTTGAAATCAGAATTGGTTGAGTAGCACCTCTTCTTTAGGCGTTTGATCACTTGTGTCATATTCATCTTCCAAAATCTCTACACAATATCTCTCCTACTAAGAGATGGAGGTATGTGTCACTTCAAAGCATATGACTACATTGTCTGCTATGTGTTCGAGATGCAAAGATTTAGACAAAATTTTCATCTTCACCCCATGCTTGGTTCTCAATATCAGGTGGAACAAGTTGAGCACTAAGTATCTACCAAGCTTCACAATGAAATATCTTGAAAGACACATTCTAAAGACTGGAGGAATGTCTATCACTACTATTTCTTGTTTTAAATATTTGGCTTAGATGTGAGAAGAGGGTTAGAGATAGATCTTTTATCTGACCAACATTCTGAACCTTCTTCCTATCTAATTGCATGATTCCTTTCTCAAGGGGCTCATACTTAAGTTTCAGGGTGTTGGCCACTTGTTTTGGCATGAATGTTGTGCTAGCCCCCAAACCAAACATATTATTATGCAAGAGCTTATCTCCCACAATAAGTTTTGAAAAGAAAGGTGTGGGATTTGGCTTGCTTACCTCTTTCTCTTTTGCATTTCCCACATCATTCACATTAGTAGCTACCTTCGAAGCTTGAGGGTCCAACATGGATCCTTTATGTCTGGTCAGACTACACAATGGAGTAACATCCATCTATGGTATTTGTTCTTCTTTATTTAATGCTTCCTGAAGCAATATCTTTTGTTTAGGGATAGATATGATGTCCCACAAAGATACATTGGCAAGCGTCTTCTTCAATTGCTCCACCACATTGAGCATTTTGACTGGTTGGGTCTTGGGCTTGTAAGCTGGTACTTCTCTCACTTTTAGAAGAAAATATTTCATCGTGAATGGGCTTGGTGTTTTGTTCATCTCCTTCTCTAGGAATGGTAGAGCATGCAACTAAGGAGTAGGTCAAAAAGTAGGCAATGGAGCCTATTTTTCTTGTGGTAGTGGTTTTCGTGGTTGTGGATGCAAAAAACCTTGTTGCATGTATTCTCCCATGAGCCTTCTTTTGGATCTTGTTTTGTAATCCAACTATACTAGTGGAGTACTATTCATCAAAGCTTCATTCATGAACACTGCATCTTCTTCTTCCATCAATGAAAATAGTGCTTGGTTGGTCACAATATCCAACTCATGCTCAAAGGACATTCCTTGCATTTACACTCTAAAATACACATTTTCCATCTTGAAGGACTCATATTCTTCCACATTTAGGAGTGCACCCTTGCTTCTTTGTTCCACTATCCTCTGTTGCATATTCACCCTTGGACAATTTTGGGGCATATGAATATCACTGCATGGGAAGCACCATGCATTCCCATATTTTACTAAACTGATCTGGCTTAGAATTAACTCTTTACTTGAGTTGTCTTTTACTATCTATAGCAACATGGTGACTAGAACTATCTAGTTCATAGACGTTTGTTGACCTCCTCCTCTAGAAGATCCTTGGTATGTATTCTATTGATAAGATGATTTCCATCCACCATAGGATTGTGTAGTCTACTTCAAAGGTGTTGCTTGCTATCATTTGATAATAACCAACTCATTAGCAAAATTTTGCATTAGGCTCTTCATGTCGCTGATGTTTGTTGCAATAGAGGAAGAGCCTACTGTGCTTGTTTGGGTAGTGGGATACACATACATAGACTGTAGGGTAGTTGATGTTAGTTGTGTAGAAGAAGAGCTTGGGAAATTTTTTTCCCAAGGACCACTACAGATTTCTTTAAATACAGGCATTGGAGGTCATGGAAAAAGCTTCTCGACATCGATTAGACTATTTTACACATGTAGAACCAACTCATATGCATTAGGAAAGATATCCCTTCCCATGGAGGTTATCATTACTATTATGTCTAAATTAAGAGTCTTGAGCTAGAACATAAATGCCATCATGTTTAGGGGTGAAGTAGTTATAGGGATCCTTTGCAAGGTTTTATGGAACCTAGTGTTGAAATCACTCATGACATCTTGTGGAGCTCTTTTGATGGTGAATATTTGTTGTATCAATGAAGAATTATCTCCTTTCTTTGAGTTGAACCCATGAGATAATAGACCCTAAGGAAAAATATCAATACCAATCTTGGACCTTTCCTTTGAAAGAGGCAACTAATAGCCTCATAGCAATGTTTTCCTCCACTATGTTATGGACCCTACATAGATTTGCTATATCTTGAAGCTGTTTAGAGGGGGTTTTGGAATCTTCTCCAAAAAAAATTGGGATAGCCTTGAGGGTGTTAGAGGGTATGTCAAGCCATACTTCAGGGAGTGTAGGTGGTTGTAGTGGACTACTGCTATCCCAGGTTATGAAATTTCTAAGAGCATGGATAGGCACATTATCCATAGGGAAAATATTCCTATGAATTGAGTATACATGTATTTTGATTTTGAAGGTTGAGCCTCCAGGTGGAGTAGATAAGCCTCTCAATATTGGGCTCTTACTTCTCACTCTATTGCTCCTTATAGGTGATAGAGAACTTGTAAGTCTTCTTCTCCTAGGTATTGAGGTAGGTAACTGAGAGTACTAGAAATGGCATCTTGAAGATTCTCTTATTTGTATTATGGGCATGAAATTTCTAGTTTATTTCCTTAGCTTGATTTAATATTTTTGACTTTTAATCAGGAATTTGGAGAACTTTGTGTCCCACTGGGTGTGTCAAAAAAAGAACTATTGATCATCAAAGCTTGTGCCTCTCTAACATTCTTATGGGAAATTCAATGAGGGGCTGATTTGTGCCTCACTAAATACCTCTGAGATTTTTAAAGAAATTTGGCTCTTCTTTAGGTTTTGGAGAAAAGGGTAGAAGGAAATGTAGAAATAAAACATAAAAATGGAAATGCACTAAAGCTTTTACAACATTTCAAACCAAAACTTTCCTATGAGTTATATAATAATACATAAAATGTCACAACTCTTCATTGTTGGAAAGTGAATGAACAACAAAGGGTAACAACAAGCATAGTGTTGAATTTCAAATCTTTTTATAGGTAGTGTTCATTAAGGTCCATTCAAAAATAAATATTTCCAAGGTTACCAAAAAAAAATTCAAAAATTGCATAAACTCTATCTTCTAATACAACACAATATAACAAAACAACAACCCTTCAAAAAAATAGAGAAGTCCACTAACATAATCTAGCTTTGACAAGTTATTATTCTACCATATAAGCCTACAACATGGAAATCAATAAATTAAACTACTTGAATTTAGCTTGATTGACATAGTGTTTTATTTAGAATGAAAGCATCAAGAAGGAAAACTTGATAAATTTCATACATACATAGTATAAAAGATTTATTCCCAATAATCCATGCTTAAATATCAAATGAACTTTAAAACAGAGGTCAGATGCCAATTTGATAATAGTTTGAGCATTAATGATATAACATGCTAGAGAAAAGTAGTTATGTAACTCTACTTCTGAAAAATAGTTCCTAAAACCTAAGAAAACTAAAGAAACTTTTCCTCAACAAAGGAACTGAAACTTGAAACCAACCCTTTCCGTTTGTCACTACTTCCAATTTATTGCTGCAGAAAGAAGAAAACACTACCAACAAACAAAATTAGTTACTTCCAAGTGTTGGCATTTGACAGCACATAATCTAATTGTATATCTTTAGTTAGGTCACAACAATATTTGCTTATCAATTCTCAACTGTCACATTAATGTTTTTTAGATATTTAGCAAAATTTATTTGAAAATGATCAAATCTTAGAAAACAACCTGGAAAAAGTCCAATTGACTAGTCATGTACCCTGATGACACCGAATCAAAGCTTCCATTTTGAAAACCAAAAAGGGCCATCAAGCTCTGAAAAACTCCCAAAAAAGATAGTTTTATAAAATCACAAACTACTCACACCAAAACAATGACATGTAAAATAGGTAGAAAATTTCAAACTCATGAATGTATCTCTTTGAGACAATCCTCGAAAAGTTTACACATGTCCTGACTCTCTCCCAAAAGGAAGGAAAAAAATGGAAGCCACACAGCCACTATGTGGCACATTAGAAACCTTTCTGACAACTTGAATCAAGCACATACACATCCAAATATGGAAACATATTCAAGTAAAAAATAAAATATGATCAAGGAAAAAATGCTTCAGATGTCCTTCAAAAAATCTTTTAGAGAATTGAAAATAAAACAAGAGATTGAATCCAAAAATGTGTTTCTTTGGTATATATAGCATAAAACTCCTAGGATTTATAGTATCTCACAAAGGCATCAAGGTGGATGATGGGAAAGGTCATTGATGCCACAAATTTCCTCATTTAATCAATTTATTTATCAAACTAGGTGTGTCTCAGAGCAATATATGATAAGGATAGTTGTCACAGATTCTTGTGGGGGGTTTTTCACTATAAACAATGACTTCAGGTGTCTTTTTTCCTACTTCAGAAGTTTTCAGGAGCTCTCAAGAGCTCTTTAGGAGCTTTTAGGAGCTAAACTATAGCAACTAATTCCTAAGGTTTAAGTCTATCTTATCTTTTAATTTAAAATCTTGTTGACTTATTTCTAACTTTACTAAACTTGATTTAGACCAATTCATGGAGGTAATTAATAATTACTTTAATCCTTAATCTAAAACATGAAATCCAAATTAACTCTACTGTACTTTAAAGGAGATCCATAATTTAATTTCTAGAATTTAAAGACTAATTTAAGAGCAA
>VDFB02364826.1:0-80269 GCA_007258455.2 Sequoia sempervirens
AATATGATAAAACAAGGATTGCATTCATAATTCACATTCTGCTAAGATTCCTAGCAGAAATTGTAGGTCGAAAGATCATAATATGGCCACATGATCAAGAGCCTTTCCTAGTTACCTATTTTATTTCTTATGTCCAAAAAACTTTCTACTCTATTTTCCAAATGATTGGTTATGTTCCTATCATGGGAATTCCAATGGAATGGATGTATATGGCTACCCATATTCAACACCCCCAATATTGTGTAGTATATGATTATGCAGGGTTTCTTTTAGAAAGAATGCGTGAATGACTGATGAGGTTGAAGAAAGGTGAATTGGTAGTGAGATTCAACTAGTATTCATTATTGATGTATGTTTTTTTGTACAAAGGTGTAGTTTTCTTTGGGCCTAGTATAACTTTGGAAAGAAGAAAAGGTGACTTGGAGTTGCCCGTGCAATGCTGGGCTACTGTTTTAGACAATGATGATAGGAAATATGATTATGTGACATTTCATAACTTGTTTGCTTCAGAACTGAGGAGAGTCTTAATTTTGAGTGTACCCAGAATTCTCAAAGCTCTACATGATTTTTTGAGACCTAAAGAAAGAAGGCCCGAGCTTGGAGTTGACCATAATTGGAGAGATATTATCCCATACCCTGATTACACTATCTTAAGAGTATATGGTTCCATGGTAGCACTTCACATGCTTCCAAGGTTTGTGCTTGAGAGAATTGATTTCCTAGAGGTAATGTGGAAATTGGGAAGTGTTGAAATGGACACTTATTAAATCAAGGAAAAAAAACATTCTTTCCTTTGTACACTTGTTTTTCTAATTTTGTAATGACAAAGGGAGGATGGAATAATATTCTTTTTATACTAAAAATATACTACGTGCAAAGGTTAGTTGAGAGGGTTGGATATGACCCTGAAGGTTTTATACCTTGGTTGAAAGAAAGAAACAAGAGCTTCAAATTCATACGCATTTTCCAATATCGTAAAGATGTGATAAGAAATGTGTTCAACCTTCTGGAGCAGGATAAAAGAATAAAAAAATGGATTGATTTTAATAATATGCAAAGAAAGATAAAGCAAGAAGAACCTAATTTCAAGGTTCTCCCAGAGACTGAAAATGTGATACAAAAGGTGGAGCATGTATCAAGGAACTTTGATTCAATAGTGGGCGACCTTGAAGTTAAAGGGGTAATAAGTAAGGATAAGGGAAAATACCCAATGATAGAAGAACAAAGTGGAGGAGAAATCCTTTCCATGGGAGAAAAATCTATAGCTCAAGCCACTAATGAACCAAGAATAAAGTTCTTTGTAAGGAGAAAGAGTAAGGCAAAGAAAGTTGATGAATCTTTTGATCCTTCTCCATAAGAAGAATATAAGCTTCCTTCTCTTATCCCACAAGTGCCACAACCATCTCCTCTAAGGCAAAAAAATCCCGAGATTGTGGACATTGATTTTTCAACACCTAGTAAAATACCACCAAGAGAGTCACCATTGAAAAGCTAGAAGGTTGAGATGACTGGTCTGGTGGATTGTGATGACAAATGCTCTGATGATGACATTTAGGTATCAAAGCAGGAAATACAAGGAGTGCCTACTATACCATTAGTAAGGAATACACCTCAATTAGGTACAAATTGAGTAAATTTGATCTTACAAGACTTGATGGTACAAATGATATGCAGGTTGAACCAATATGCAAATTTTCTAGATGATGATTCATTTATAAAGTCTCAAGCTTTTATGAAATTTCATATAGAGCTAAAAGAGATGAATATGTCAAAAGCTTGGATATAGAAAGAAAAATTTGTCCAAAATTCCCAAATGCCATCCTAGAAAAAGGTTCTAAATGAAATGAGAGCTATCTACCAAAAGATGACTGGAAAAGAGGGTCAAGAATTGGTAAGGAATAGTGGTATTTTGTTGCTACCAGAATGGGATTTAGCCTCTATCATAGCTTTTGACATAATAAAGAACTATGACAGGTCTCTCTATGATACAAAGGAGGAAGATGCACTTGCAATACATGGGTCTACTTTTAGTGAGGGGTATGTGCAGGATCATGATGGGCTAAAAAGTGGTGATATAATGGGTATGTGTAGGGTATGTGGCTGACAAATTTTTTAACCCAATATTGATGAAACAAAAAGAGTTTTTAAAGGATATTCTCAGCTTTTCACCAATATAAATTATGCTTTACTTTGAATTTAATAAATAATTATTATTCATTTTCTATTTGAATTATGACTAAAGTCTTGATTGATAGGTTGATTGAAAAATATCTATAGCTTTCAAATGGTATTACATTTTTTGAATCTGAAACATGCATCATATTCTATGCTTCACATACTATAGGATTAAAAAAATGAATTTCATGAAGTTTTGACCAAGTTAAGGTGGTTAGAAATATGAGTTTTTATATTTTTAAAAGTTGTAATAAAAAAAATAATTAATTATTTCCTTGGAAAAAAATGCAAAAAAAAAACTGCATCACATAAGGACATGAGTCCTCTACTTATATCTAAAATCTTATAAAAAAATATTATCATTTTATTGTGGTTAGGGTGGTTAGAAAGACACCTACTTCTTATTTTTTCCTTGAAATTTAAGTAAGTACTACTACATTGAAATTTCAAATTTACACTAAATATATTTGAAAAAAAAAAAAACCTTGTAGTTTAGAAACTACATTCAATTTGCTACAGATTCTATTCTTACATATTTTTGAAATAATATAGATAACTTATTCAAATTTTAATGTGAAGTTTCCTAACTCTAATTTTTCTGAAACTTTCACCACTTCAGGGCCTGCTTTTTCCATGATGATCCTACACATACCCTGAGGAATGGGAAGCCTTGGCTATATGGTCTCTAGCCCCAAGCACCAAAAAACTTGATATTACTGAGCCTACACCTAACTATAGTGGAGACATCAGCCTTAGAAGTAGCAAATATGTCAGTTCATTTTGCACAATTTACAAGGGCTACTGTAGAATCTATAATTGTAGAAAAGAACAAGCATAAAAAAAATTATAATGATTTACTAGTCAAATATGGAAGGCTTGAGCAATATAATATACAGTGACAGAAAAAAGTTGCATTATTGGAAAATAAGTTACAGAGTTTGCAACCTGAAAAGTGTAAGTAGAATGATGTTGATTCCCCCACCACTTCACAAGAAGTTGTACCCCCATAGTTTACTACTAAAGTAAGTTCTCCATGGGAAATTATGCCCTATATCATGGGAAGTGTTCCCATTTCAATAGTAGAAACCAATACACTAGAAGGGCCACAAGGTAAGGAAGATACTAATAGGGAAGAGTTGCTTATGGAGTTAAATGAATACAAAGAGTAGTGTGACAATCATGATGAGGACATTTTCAAGAGCAACATGAAAATTTTCACCACAATACTAGAACATTTGAGCAAAAGAGTGAATAATAGGTAGAATACAATTCACCATTGTTATTCATCCATGGCAGTTGCCATCAGGAATTTTGACATTGATAGAGAAAGAGCCATTTCACTCATGGAAATTTGGATCCCTAGGAAGTAGGATTTGGTATTGATGTCAATTGGAGTTAAATAGGATGCTAATCTGCCTAAAAATTTTAAACCTACCATGCTTCTTGTAAGTAAAATTGAAGGATACAGGGGAAATCCTGAACCATTGGAAAAATAAATAAAAGAGTTGGTGAAATCCTTTCATGAGTCATATCATGGCCTTCTTCCATCCATTCTAAGGGATGATGATAGCATCAAAACTCTACAAGAGTGGAGAAATGAAACAAATAAAGCTATTTCAGATCAAGCTATGTTAATTTGTTGGAAGTTTGATATGGATACATTGGAAATAAATATGGATATGCTAATTCATGTTGAGACTTTCCTATTGGAATTTGATAAGGAGGCTAACTAGATTGTCACCATGTATCCACGTTATAGAGAAAGGGTTGATGAAGTTGTGAATTTCAATTGGCCCACTGAAGAGGAATTCCTAGCATGGAAGGGCATATACTTGGAGGGAGTGGTGGACTGATATGAAATAGTGGGGTGGTAATTTGAAATTTTAAAGCATGCAATGATGAAGAATAACAGATATGTGAGAATTGCACTAAATAGCCTAGATTTAGTACATATTAGGCTTTTGATAAAGTATGGAAATTATAGTGCATCTTCTTCAAGTTGAATTGATGACAAGGCTGCAGACCTAGATATATCTTTTGAATTTTCTTTTATGTTTTTGTCATGCTTTCCTTCTTTCACTTTGTGTGCATGGGAAATTTTTTTGAGGTAATTTTTTGAAGATAAATTTTAGAATATTGGACCAAATCTCCAACAATGAATGGAGACTACTTGCATTTCCCCACATGTTTTCTACCTCTTGGGAATGCAATGCAACTGAATAGCGGAATCTTTATTTTTAGTAGTCCAATAGGATATTGACATGTGTACTTTTTAGCCTAAGCCTTGTTTTTCTCCTTTGTTTCTATAAGAAGAAATTCAGGGACAAAAAGTAGGGGTTCATTGTTTTGCATTCAACACCATGAATTGTAAAAGGGATATCATGCATGTTTTAGTGTTTTGTCTTACATTCAGAGTTTTGTTAGTATGTATGTAATTTTGATACCATTATAGCAAATACAATATAGAGTGATAGCAGTTTCATGGCTATTGTCTCTCCTTGTACTTCTTTTATGAGTTATGAATGAAAGTAATCCAAGGTTCTTTTTATTTGTATCTATTGTTTCTCAATAGATGTTTAATTTCATTCCTACTTATTAGTTCAATGAATTAATGTAAAGGATTGAATGAGATTGCAAACTCATAAGAATTAGGAGCAAGGATATTTGTAAGCACTGATGATTATGAATGAAATAGGGGAATACAATAAAGTAGTGTTTCTTGAGTTTGTAGGTTTTTATTGATAACATTTTGTCTAGTGGCATAGGTTGGTACTGACTTCATGCTTAGAATAAGACACTGGTTTGTGTAGAATATTCATAATTTAGTTCCTGAGTTGATTCATTAGTAGATCACCTTATTTTATAAACTTTCAAAATGGATACCACTATAGTTTTTTTGTGTTGAGTTTCACCTTCGCATGCTCTAAGTGTAGGATATCAGTGAATGAGCTACCAACTTGTTTGATGTGCTATGTTGATGAGTAATTTTATGAGAATTATCTATTATTGACCATATATTCGAGTAGTAATCACATAAATTCCTAAGTATATATTGTGGGATCACCTTCCCATGTTTAACATAGCCCAAAGTGTAGGAGTAGAATTCTCACAACTTTTTACTCATTCATTGGCCAATCCCTTTAGAGTACTAAGTATTGGAAATGGAAAAATCCATAGGTATTTTCTGAAGTCAATTTGGTTCTAAAAAAATAACCAACAGATTAGCAACACTACTGGGGACTAGCTAAGTCCAAAGTTTCTATGTTTAGATCTAGTATAGATAGAGTCGAGTAGTTTATTATATTATTTCTTATTGTCTGAGGAGAAATTGGTTCAATTTTTTTGTAAGAAATCATGCCATACCCAGTCTTATGCGTCAGGTCTTAGTTTAGTCTATCACCTTGTGTTGAGTTATGTTTAAAATATTTTCTGAGGTTACAAATACAAAGTCAAAGTGCAATCACTTTCTATTTCCTAGTATTTTGGGTGGCGAATCTGACATCTCTAATACTAGTATAAATATAAATTATGAAATGGAACACAAAAAGAAGGATTTTGACATATCTAATATCATGAGGAAGACCAGAAGTTATGCAAAGAAGCATCCTGAGCATAAGGAAGAATCTAAGCTTGTAAAAGAAAAGCAACCTGCTTGGGTAAAGAAGAGCTCTGAGTCAAGTAAGTCTATTGATTCTCCCGTTGATGCATCTCATACTTTTAATATTGATGTAAGTAGTGCCTATGTCTAAGAAAAGGAACAAGAAGTTGAAGGGTCTAATGTAAACCAAGGAAGTTTTCCTAGTGAGTAAGTGTTTAATAATGATCTTAACATCTCAAGAGAGGATGATAGATGGAAGTTTTGGGGTAAAAATAAGAATTTTTCAAAGCCTTTAACTCTTGGAGTTGGCTCTATTTTTAATGGAAATAATTTTAAGCCAAGAGGTGAAGCTCCTAATATACAAGTGCACCTTTCTCTTGATGAAGATCCCATTGACCAACCCTATTATACTTCTGCACCAAGTGAGCTTAGAGATCTTCCAGAAAATGAAGAAGATATACATAAAGATCTACAATTTATAGAAGAAGAGATAAGGATTAAAGAAGAGGAGAATAGATTGAGGGTGTTAAAGGAGAGAGAATATAGGATTAGAGTTGAGCAACTTGAGAGAGATTCTTAGAAACAAAGATTGGAGAATCTTGATGAGAGAAGATGCTGCTAGACATAAGACCTTTGAAGAAAATGTTTTTAAATTTGCTGCTAAAATGACCAATGACATCCCTGAAATAGCAGTCCCAATGAGAACCTCTGCTACTGATACATATACCACATCTATCTCAAGTACCAGAGCTTTAGATCCTCTTGTTGCTACTAAGTAAACAACCTTTGCAGATCATGGGAAGAGGCCCATTGATCAACCTAAGAAAACTACCATCAATACCAATACCAATATCCATACTCGATCTATTGAAACCCCCACACACAATTCCAAAAAGGGTCATATTCCATCCATTACACCTTTAGACGCTGAATTCTTGAGATTACAGTTGGTAAATGAAAAACTGCAAGAAGATTTGAAGAAAGCTGAGATAGAAGCTTCTAATGCAAATATGGCTAGGAAGATTTATTTTCTTAAAATTTCCACACCCACTCTAGAAGCTTCAAGCTCAAGACATCTAATAGTGACTCAAAAAATAAGAAGCCAAAAGGACAATGGAGCTGGTCGTGGAGGTGGAGTAAATAAGAAGAATAAGAATTCTTATTTTGAAGATGATGAAGGAAACAAGAAGGGAGGTGGCGATGGTGAAAGTGGAGAGGGTAAGGATAGCAACCAATCTAACAAAAAAAGAGATGATGAACATAGGTATGTTCATAGGGATTGACATATTAGGAGGCCACTCCAAGTAGATAGATACCAACAGTTGTGTTTCACCAGAATACCTGGCTACCCTAACTCATTTCCTAAAGATTTTAGATCTACTCTAGTTATATTATCTGGTAATAATGCTTTGAGTGGTAAAGACCACCTCAAAGCATTTGCTAATTTTATGGATGATTTCGAGGTAGAGGTAGAGGATTTCATGATGAAGTTGTTTATGCAGTCTCTCATTGAAGATGCTAGAGAATGGTATAGGAGTTTTTCTACTAAGAGCATTGGCTCTTGGGAGGAATTCAAAAGGATATTTAGAGAGAAATATGATGACAAGGTTGGTTCAAGTTTTTTGTTGAATCAATTTAATAATGATGCTAAAGGTCCTAATGAATCTGTAGCTAAGTTCAATACAATATTTCAAAAGGCTAGGAAGAGGTTGCCTCCTCATCTACAATTGAATGACCATGTGTGCTTGGTAAATTATTGCAATTATTTTGATACAAAAATGAGTTACCACCTACTGGATAAGAATCCTCTGACATTGAGGGAAGCCTTCAAGATGGCAAAGCACATTGAGAATATTAGTAGAGAAAATGGTAAAGTTGGTAGAAGAGATGATTAAAAATTTCTTAGAAATTCAATGGTGTACAAGAGTTCAAGAGTTAGGTGGAACACTTTTGAGGATAAGATTGATAATTTTATGAAGACTATAAGTAACGAAATTGTAAAGCAAGAAAAGGGTCAACCAAAAAATTATCAAAGGAATGAAAGTACTCCTAGGTTGCAAGACTACCCATATAATACCAATTGGTATAATGGGAAGCCTATTCCTAATAACTAGAGAAATAATTAGAACAAGATTCCTCTAAACCCTTTGTAGAAGAATTCAAGAATTTTTGTTGAAGAAACCCCTTGGTGCATGGTTTGTCAAATGCCACATTCTCCTCAACAATGTGCAGTTATATAGATGGTTGAGGTGGAAGAGGATATTCTTGAATACTTTGATCAACAAAATGAGGAGGATATTGATGTACTTATGGTTATGAGTGATTCTGATGTTGCTAACAATGTGCGCTCTTCTGATATGGACTCATATGAAGTGGATATAGATAATCAAAGGAAAATCACTAATGAATATCACCAACAAGTCCTCTTTGATGAGGATGTTGATAGTGATAATGTGGTGTATAATTTGGAAGTAATTGAAGATGGTGTCACTAAGAAGACCCTCAGATGAGGAGATTTTGAAATATACTATAGTCTTGGCCGCCTAAGAAAAAAGTTCCTATCATCTAAGAAATAGGAGAGTTGCTGATGAAGAAGGTAGTCCTACTGGTATTTTCATAAAGGAGCAAAATACCAACAATAAAGAGCACAGGCTTGATGGAAAAATAGAAGCTATCAAAGCTAAAGATGACATGGGAGATAAAGTTGGGCTAAAAGGGTAGGTAAACCAAAATCTACTAAAGAATTCAAATCTCTTACTCCGAAGATAAAGACACCAAAGAAAAACCCTGAAGTTTCAAAGAAAGATGCTAAGAATAGGGATGACATACCCAAAAATCAAGAGAAGGAAAGCAACAATGAATAAGGTATGCTCCCAATTGAATTACCCAAATATACTCCTATTGATATGCTTCAATTAATTATCCAAGTAAAAGTATCTATTCCTTTTCTTGAAATTATGAGAATAGAGGAACATAAGTAGAAGGTAGTAGCCCTTATCAATGGTGCTAATATATCCTGTAGTGATTTAGTGGTGCCCACTCCACCCAAACTGAGTGAAAAAGATAAGAAAGATAAGGAAGTTGAGGGAGTTATCACTGAGATTCCCCATATATTCTTAGGAAATTCAGTAACCACTTGTCTTGAGAAGATAGACCCTTTTTTCACTTTGATTGTTGGGAAATTTTTTTATAAAAAATTGTATTATTGACTTTGGAGCATCAAATAACATCATGCCAGCTAAAATAATGGAGGCACTAGGATTAAAAGTTGATAGCATTCATGGTAAATGCTATGCTATGGACTTGAGAGAATTCCTTGTTATTGGTGTGATAAATGAACTTCGATACAGATTAGCAACCCACCTAGACAAATAATTTAAAATGAGTGTGATGGTAGTGGATATCCCACCTAATTATGGAATGTTGCTATCTTGGAAATGAAGTGCATCTATGGGAGGAAGGATGCAATGTGACATATATTGTGCCACATTTCCCATTGATGGTAAGGATATTCAAGTAATGAGAGAACCAAGGGTCTCACATATTTTGGAACACGTTTTTGAGGATGCAATTCTTTTTGTAGAAAATGACATCAGTGATTTCAAAATGGAAGAAGTACCAAGAGAAATTGATAGGTTCCTTGTGCCAATAGAAAATAAAGTTTTAAGATTGTTTGAAAAGAATGGACTTTGGAAAATGTACTTTGATGGTGCAAGTTCCAAAGAAGGGTCTAGTGCAGGGATATTGTTGGTATCACCAAGTGGTAGTACACATAAATTCTCTTTTATATTGTCTTTTGTCTACACAAATAATGTGGAAGAATATGAAGCATTATTAGTAGGATTGATATTGGCTGAGAAGCATGGAATAAAAAAGATAATGGTAATTGGTTATTATGAGCAAGTGATATCCCAAGTAAGAGCTAAGTACGCTTGCAAAAATAACAAACTTAAGCAATACAAAAATGTTGTCTATAATTCCATTGAGCAGTTTGATTATTTTGGAATTTATTGGATGGAAAGAGGGCATAATAGAGTAGTTGACTTACTTGCTAACATTGCATTGACACCAAATGATATAAATTTTATAGGAATATCTAAAGTTGAGGTACGAACAAGACCTTCCATTCATGACAATGTACACAACTAGCAAATTTTCAATGATGATGAGGATATCATCAAAATTTTGAGCTATATTGATGGAAAGGACATAGTATTTGGAAAGGAGGTTATCTAGTTGAAGACAAATAAAATCCCAAAATGCCTTGTAGCACTTGAAAGGGGCTTTGATAGTCAAGATAAAAGAAAGATTAAGAAAACTATTGCTCACCCAGAGAATCTGGAGGAAGTAAATTATTTGGGGACTGAAAATGCCCCCTAAGAAAGTGTATGTACGAAAGAAAATGAAGCAAAAGATGAAGGAAATGTTTATTTCCTTGCTTAGAAAATATAGAAATGTCTTTGCTTGGTCATACGATGATCTGAAAGCTTACAGAGGAGTTATTTCAGCATGAGATTCCTCTAAAGGAGAATGTAAAACCTTTAAGGAAAAAGCAGAGACCCATCAATATTACTATAGCTCCCAAGATGCAAGAGGAGTTGGTAAAGTGAAGAGATGTCAGCATTATAAAACCCATTAGAAATTATTCATGGGTATCCAATTTAGTGCCAATGAGGAAAAATAATGGTGATATAAGGTTGTGTGTTGATTTTAGAAACCCGAATATATCCTCACTAAAGGATAACTACCCATTGCCAAAAATGGAAGCCATCTTACATAAGGTGACTTCCTGTGAGCTACTGTCAATGATCGATGGTTTTCAGGTTATAATCAAGTAAAGGTGAAGGTGTCTGAGTAGTACAAAACTACATTCACTACTCCATGGGGCACCTACATCTATGTAAGAAGGCCTTTTGGATTAACAAATACAAGTGCCACTTTTTAAAGGGCTATGGACGTAGATTTTTCTAATTGTATTGATGTGTTTATGTCTATATATCAAGATGAACTAAACACTCACTCCAAGAAAGAGGAAGATCAATGTATGCATTTAGAGAAGGTGTTTGTTAGATCTCTAGAGTATGGGATATCTCTGAATCCTAAAAATTGTGCTTTTGGGGTTACTAGGGGAAAATTATTGGGGCACATTGTGTCTAAGGATGGATTAAGAATAGACCCTAAAAGAGTAACAACCATAGATAAGAACCCTCAGCCAAAAAATGTCAAGGGTATTCAATCATTTTTTAGATAAATAAATTTTTTAATAAGGTTTGTGACTAACTTTGCAGAAATCACAAGACCTATTTGCAAGATGTTGAAGAAGGGAGAAAAGGTGCTTTGGAGTGAGGAGCTTAGCTAGGCATTCAAAAAAAAAAAAAAAAGCTATTAAGGAAGCTCTAGTATTGAAGTCCCCTTATTTCTCCAAACCAATGCACATTTTTTCTTTTGCTTCTTTTCATACAATTGTTGTTGTTTTGTTACAAAAAAATGAGGAGGGATATAAATAGCCCATTGCATTCTTTAGCAAGTCTTTATAGGCTGTAGAACTCAAATATGACATGATGGAAAATAAATCATATGCTCTAGTTAAGGATGTGAAGAATTTTAGGACATACTTAGTAGGAGCTACTGCCATAGCTTTTGTGACAAGTGTCGCTATAAAAGATATTTCCACTTAGCAAGAAACTATAGGTAGAAGGTATAGGTGGATCAATAGGGTCCAAGAATTCAACATTGATGTCCATATTACCAAATTAGTACCAGGACAAGGTCTAGCTAAATTAATGACAAACTAATTTGGAGGCTAATCAAGTTAATCAGGCTGAAATGGTTGATGTGGCACCTATCTGTGGTATGCAAACATGCAAGTGGCATAGAAGAATTGTCCAATATCTACAAAATTTGTAGTGTCCTATAGATATGGTTGAGAATGAAAAAATAACATTAAAGTTGCATGCCATTAAGTATGTAATTATTGACAATGAGCTATGGTGGAGAAGCCTTGATGATATATTTCTTAAATGTGTGGATGGAAAGTAGGAACTAGAAATCTTGGAGGAAATGCATAATGGAGTGTGTGGTCGTCATTACATGGAAAAGAACACTACTCACAAGGTCTTGAGAGTGGGATTCTGGTGGCCTAAATTCTTTAAGGATGCTCACAGGTTTGTTAAAACATGTGATGCTTGTCAAATATTTGTAGGAAAACTGAGGTTTTCAAGAAATTTACCACCTAGGCCTATTTTTGTTCAAGCCCCTTTCCAACAATGGGGAATTGATTTCATCAGAGAGATAACATAAAAGTATATTGGAGGAAACTCATGGATTCTTGTCACCACTGATTATTTTACAAAATGGGTGGAAGCAATATCCACCAAAAAGACAACAATAAAGGTGGTGGTGGATTTCCTATTGAATAATATTCTCATCAAATTTGGAGTTTTGGAAAAATTTATCTCAGATAATGCTATGTGTTTTAGGTCTGAGGAATTCACTAAATTTTGTGACAAACATGGCATATAGGTTTCTTATTCTTCACCTTACCATTCTCAAGGAAATGGTTAGGTTGAGTCTAGCAATAAGAGCTTAATGAAAATCATCAAGAGGGTGATGGAAAAGAACAAAAGGGCTTGGGATTTAAAACTGGAGTTGGCACTCTAGGTAGATAGAGTGACTGTGAAAAAGGCTATTGGTTATTGTCTGTTTGGCATGGTGTACGGTTTGGATGCTAGGTTTCCATAGAATAACCTGCTAAAGATGTATAATTTTGTGCAAGAATATGATGAAAATATATGTGAAGACATGTAGCACATAATCAATAATCTGGTGCAATTTGATGAAACTAGAAGAGAAGCTCATGCTAAGAATACAAAGTTGTAGTTGCAAGTTAAACACTTGCATGATAAGAGAGCTTCTCCTAGAAAATTTAAGGTAAATAGTATGGTGTTAGCTTGGAATTCAAGGTCACAAGATAAGGGTAAACATGGAAATTTTGAAGCATTATGGTTGGGACCTTATTTGGTAGCTAGTACACATGGTGAGGATTCATATTTCCTTCAAAGCTTGATAGGTGAACTTTTTGAACTGCTAGTACATGGACAGTTCTTAGAGACATACTTCTCCTAAGTATGTTATGATTCCATGTACACTGTAACTTTTGTATATTTTTTATAGGTGTGCTTGGTTTGGTTGTTTTTCAGTTGGTCCTGCTACCTAGTCAAATTAGTTCCCTAGTTTTGGTTCACTATTTTTTGATTGTTCTGTTTCAACCATAGATTCTAGGATCTCATCATGCCTACGAGAGACATGCATCCCTAGTTGGAGCCACTGGTGGAACCCCTAAAATTTTCATGTCCCATCTCTAGTCTTGCTTAAAATTTGGTTGAAATTGTATCTGAGGGCTTAAGGTTCTGCTCTTTGTCACTGTGTTAGGGTTTTAGTTACTTAAAGCCTTATTTGATAAACCCTTTTAATTCTATATTCTTTCCAAGGTTTTAATTCTATGTTGACCCCTTGTGGCTTGTTCCTAGTATTTTAAGTCATATCTTGTGCCATCAAAATCCATTGAGTGACCAACCCTCTGGTTTTGTTTTACCGGTTATCATGTGTTGAGCCATTACTTTAAGGTTTCCTAAGTTAGGCTAGGTATTTCCCATTTTAAAATTTAAGTCATCTTTTCCATGGGAATTATCACGTTGTCCTAGTTGGGCCCCCTTTTAGAGATTAATATTTTTTGCATGTGCATATATCAAGACCCTGAATACCATTTGATTGATACAAACAAATCTTCGTCGTTCCCCACATGCCCGTTCCATTTTATTGCTTCTTATTTTATTCCTATGGGCTCACAAGTGAAGGCCATGTGTCCTATATGATTGGTGGGCCTGACATATTTTATAAGGTGTACAAATGGTTGTCAAAGGAGATCAATGGTGGGGGATGAATGATATTGCTGCATCTAGACCATTCCCCATGTGCCCATTTTCATTTCTTTCCCATTAAAATAATTACACGAGTTGGCTTGCGGATGCCATGTGTATAGTCTAAACAGTGGGCCCAATGATGTCAAGTGGTATATCACATAATTTTCAAGTAAATCAATGATCAATAGTAGGTGACATGGAGTAATCTTGACCGCTCCCCACTATCCCGTATAGGTCTCATTTCTACTAACATATTCTCAATGGGGAAGCGGGCATTTGTCATGTAGAGTGATCCAAAGGATGAGGAAGCATTAGCATAGGGGAAAATATTAATCAAATATTTTAACATGGGGCATGAAAAATAAACTTTGCATTACTAATGTAGATATATTGCACATGCTTAAGATCTTTTAATCTAGGTCATGGATGTTGTAAGAGGGATAAAGTTGCAGGTAATTAAGAAGTGTGTATGAAGAAGCCAAGAGATTGAATCTTGACTTCTCCCTATCTTCCCTTCGATGAAAGACTTGCATGGGTTATGACTCACGAGGGAAAGGGAAAGAAAACACGTGGATCCTAATTACGGTGACAAAGAGATGGTAGAACCTGCATACTCTTGGTGATTGGTTCATTAGGAATTTCTATCATTTAGTAAATATTGCGGCTATGTATAGTTTGATCTTTCGTAATAAGTTGGTCAAATCTAGATTGTCAATCAAATAACACTTCAAAATTATCAACGAATGGAATTCAAAACTCACTTGAAGACAAGTGAGCCATTCTAGTTCATGTGAGTGAGCCTTAATAGTTGAAAGGACATCGAGCTACCAAAGAAAATATTTGCATAATTATTAATACATGTCTTAAAGGCATAATTCAAGATTGTTAAGTATACTCTACACACTCAAAGAAGCTCAAGCTATGGTTTTTTAATATTTTCAGATGTCAGAACCAAGGTTGTCAACCTGTGAAGAAATTTAGTAAATAAATTGCTTCCCTCCCATTAGAATTATTGTTAAGTTGTGGTTTTTCAAACTCTTGAAGTGTGTTTAGGTTTTCTTGGTTTATAATTTTTAAGGTTTGACATTCATAAAAGGAATTTTATTTCTGCATTGCATAATTCATGTCAAACCCTTACAAAAGTCATAAGCCTTGTTCAAGTAAACCATAAACCCTACCTCATAATACCTATTCTATTATGGCTCCTAAAGTAAAAGCGTCTTCATCTAAGGGGGGGTTTTTTCTCCCAAAAGGCCTTTAAATAAAGGCCTCATGGACTAGTTTCCACCCTCGACCATTGATAAACCTAAGGACCAATTGCTTCTCAGAGGTTCACAAGTTGTAGAGGGTTTAATTGACAAGAATTACTTTATCAAGGATGCCAAGTTGCCTTATACTAGATGAGAACTGTTTTGTAGCTAGTTCAGGAATAGAAACATGGGTATCCCAATAGGTAACCCTTGGAATTGTGACCTGGGAAAGTTGATTATACTAAATGTTTATATGGATGTTGACTTGCTTAAGTTAGTAGCTTCCAATTGTGACCTATTCAAAAGAACTATAAGAACATATGATGGGAAGGAAATGGTCAAAATCACCAAGGAAGAATTGGGTCTTGTTTTCAAACTTACTAAATGGACTGATGAAATGTATAAGATAAATGAGAACACTCTCAAACAGGAGTATGATAAAAAGTCTAGGATTACATTCAGAGTTCACATCTTGCCGAGATTCCTAGCAGAAATTGTAAGTCAAAAGATCATAATAGGGCCACATGATAAAGAGCCTTTCCTAGTTAGCTATTTTATTTCTTACTTACAAAAAAATTTCTACTCTATTTTCCAAATAATTGGTTATGATCCTATCATGGGAATGCAAATGGCATGGATGTATATGGTTTCACATATTCAACACCCCTAGTATTGTGCAATATATGATTATGAGGGGTTTATCTTAGAAAAAATGCATGAAGGACTAATGAGGTTGAAGAAATTTGAACTGGGAGTGAGATTCAGTTGGTATTCATTATTGATACATATGTTTTTGTACAAAGGTGTAGTTTTCTTTGGGCCTTGTATAACTTTTGAAAGAAGAAAGGGTGACTTGGAGTTTCTTGTGCAATACTGGATGACTATTTTAGACAAGGATGATAGGACATATGATTATGTGACATTTTAGAACCTGTTTGCTTCAGAATTGGGGAGAGTCTTAATTGTGAGTGTACCTAGAATTCCCATATCTCTACATGATTTCTCGAGACCTAAAGAGAGAAGGCCCGAGCTTGGAGTTTCCCATAATTAGGGAGATGTTATCCCATACCCTGATTACACTATCTTAAGAGTATATGGTTCCACGGTAGCACCCCACATAATGCCAAGGTTTGTTCCAGAGAGAATATGTTTCCTAGAGGTAATGTGGCAATTGAGAAGTGTTGAAAATCGACACTTATTGAATCAAGGAAAAGGAACATTCTTTCCTTTGTACACTTATTTTTCTAATTTTGTAATGACCAAGGGAGGATTGAATAATATTCTTGATATACTAAAAATCTACCACATGTAGAGGTCAGTTGAGAGGGTCAGATATGACCCTGAAGGGTTTATGGCTTGGTTGAAAGAAGGAAACAAGAGCTTCAAATTCATACACATTTTCCAATATCCTAAAGATGTGATAAGAAATGTGTTCAACCTTCTAGAGCAGGATAAAAGAATAAAAAAATGGATTTCTTTTAATAATATGCAAAGAAAGATAAAGCAAGAAGAACCTAACTTCAAGGTTCTGCTAGAGACTGAAAATGTGATACAAAAGGTGGAGCATGTATGAAGGAATTTTGATTCAGTAGTGGGCCACCTTGAAGTTAAAGGGGTAATAAGTAAGGATAAGGGAAAATCCCGATTGATAGATGAACAAAGTAGAGGGGAAATCCCTACTATGGGAGAATAATCTATAGCTCAAGCCCATGATGAAACAAGAATAAAGTTCTTCTTAAGGAGAAAGAGTAAGGAAAAGAAAGTTGAAGCAACTTTTCATCATTCTTCACAAGAAGAATATAAGCTTCCTTCTCCTGTGCCACAAGTGCCACCACCATCTCCTCTAAGGACAACAGAGCTTGAGATTGTGGAAATTGATTCTTCACCACCTAGTAAAATACCACCAAGAGAGCCACCATTGAAAAGGAAGAAGTTTGAGATGACTGGTCTGGTGGATAATGATGACAAAGGCTCTAATGATGACATTTGGGTATCAGAGCAGGAAATGCAAGGAGTGCCTACTACACTAGTAGTAAGGAATACACCTCAATTGGGTACAAGATTGAGTAAATTTGATCTTATAGGTCTCGATGGTAGAGATGATATGTGGGTTGAAGCACATGCAAAGTTTCTAGATGATGACTCATTTATAAATTCTCAAGATTTTATGGAATTTTCATACAGAGCTAAAAGAGATTAATATGTCAAAAGCTTGGCTATAGAAGGAAGCCTTCATCCATAATTTCTAGATGCCATGATCTAGAAAAGGGTTCTAAATGAAATGAGAGTTAGATTCCAAAAGATGACTACAAAAGAGGGTTGAGAATTGATAAGGAATAGTGGTATTTTGTTGCTGCCAAAATGCGATTTAGCCTCTGCCAGAGCTTTTGACACAATAAACAAGTGTTACAAGTCTCTCTATGATACATAGGAGGAAGCTACACTTGCACTGTAGGGGTCTTCTTTCAGTGAGGAATGGGAAGCCTTGGCTATATGGTCTCTAGCCCCAAGCACCAAAAAACCTAATATTGTTGAGCTTGCACCTAACTATAGTGGAGCCCTAATAATAAAAAGAGTTTTAGAGACATCGGCCTTAGAAGCAACAAATATTTTAGTTCATGTTGCACAATTTAAAAGGGATACTATAGAATCTATGACTTCAAAAAAGGATAATCTTAAATAGATTACAATGATTTACTAGTCAAATATTGAAGTCCTGAGCAATATAATATGCAATTGTAGACAAAAGTTGCATTATTAGAAAATAAGTTACAGAGTTTGCAACCTGAAAATCCTAAGAAAAATGATGTTGATTCCCCCCACCACTTCAAAAGAATTTTTACACCTAGAGTTTACTGTTGAAGTAAGTTCTTCATGGGCAATTGTGCCCTATAACATGGGAAGTGTGCCCATTTCAATAGTAGAAACCAATACACCAGAAAGGCCAAAAGCTAAGGAAGATACTAATAGGGAAGAGTTACTTAGGAAGTTAAATGAATACAAAGAGAAGTGTGACAATCATGATGAGGATATTTTCAAGAGCAACATCAAGATTATCACCACAATACTGGAACATTTGAATAGAAGAGTGAATAATAGGTTGAATACAATTCACCATAGTTATTCATCCATGGTGGCTGCCATCAGGAATTTTGAAATTAATAGAGAAAGAGCCATTCCACTCATGGAAATTTAGATACCTAGGAAGTAGGATTTGGTATTGATGTAAATTGGAGTTAAATAGGATGTCAATCCTCCTGAAAATTTTAAACCTACCATGTTTCTTCTAAGTAGAATTGAAGGATATAGAGGAAAGCTTGAACCACTGGAAAACAAAATTAAAGAGCTAGTGAAATCATTTCATGAGTCACATCATGGCCTTATTTCATCCATTCTATGGGATTATGATAGCATCAAAACTCAGCAGAAGTGGAGAAATGAAACAAATAATGTTATTTCAGATCAAGCTATGGCAATTTTTTAGAAGTTTGATATGCATACATTGAAGATAAATATCGATATGCTAGTTCATACTAAGACTATCCTACTGGAATTTGATAAGGAGGCTGACCAGATTGTCACCAAGTATGCACCTTATAGAGAAAGGGTTGATGAAGTCATGAATTTCAATTGGCCCACTGAAGAGGAATTCCTAGCATGGAAGGGCAGATACTTGGAGGGAGTGGTGGACTGATGTGAAATGGCAGGGTGTTAATTTGAAATTTTGAAGTCTACAACCATGAAGAATAATGGATAGGTGAGAGTTGCACTGCATAGCCTAGATTTAGTATAGATTAGGCTTTTGATAAAGTATGAAAAATATAATGCATCTTCTTCAAGTTGAATTGATGAAAAGGATGCAGACGTGGATATATCTTTTGTCTTTACTTTTCTATTTCCATCATGCTTTCCTTCTTTCACCTTGTGTGCATGGGCACAAATTTTGAGGTAACTATTTGAAGATACCTTTTTGAAGATTGGACCAGATCTCAAATAATGAATGAAGACTACTTAAATTTCCCCACATGTTTCCCACCTCTTCGGAATACAATGCAATTGAATAGGGGAATCTTTATTTTGAGTAGTCCAATAGGATATTGACATGTCTACTTTCTAGCTTGAGGATTGTTTTGCTCCTTCATTTCTATAAGAAGGAATTCTAGGCCAGAAAGTAGGGGTTTGTTGGTTTGCATTCTACACTATGAATTGTGAAAGGAATATCAAGCATGTTTTAGTGTATTGTCTTAAGTTTAGAGTTTCGTTAGTATGTATGTAATTTTGATAACATTATAGCAAATGAAATAGAGAGTGATACCAATTTCATGGCTATTTTCTCACCTTGTACTTGTTTTATGAGTTATGAATGAAAGCAATCCAGGGTTCCTTTTATTTGTCTCTATTGTTTCTTGAAATAGATGTTTAATTTAATTCCTACTTATTATTTCATTGAGTTAATCTAAATGCTTGAATGAGATTGTAAACTCATAAGAATTAGGTTCTAGGATATTTGTAAGTAGTGATGATCATGAATGAAATAGGGGAATATTGTAAAGCAACATTTCTTGAGATTGTAGTTTGTTATTGATAACATGTTGTCTGGTTACATAGGTTGATATTAACTCATTGCTTGGAATAAGACAGTGGTTCGTGCAAAATATTCATAGCTTAGTTCTTGAGTTGATTCATCAGTTGATCACCTTATTGTATAAACTTTCAAAATGGATACCACTATCGTTGTTTTGTGTTGAGTTTCACCTTCTCATTCTCTAAGTGTAGGATATCAGTGAATGAGCTGCCAACTTGTTTGATGTGCTACATTGATGAGTAATTTTATGAGAATTATCTATTATTGACCATGTATTTGAGTAGTAATCACATAAATTCCTAAGTATACATTGTGGGATCACACTCCTAGGTTTAACAATGCCTAAAGTGTAGGAGTAGAAGTCATATATTTTTACTCATTCATTGGCCAATCCCTTTGGATTACTAAGTATTGGAAATGGAAAAATCCATAGGTTTTTTCTGAACCCAGTTTGGTTCTAAAAAAATAACCAATAGAGTCTAAGAAAACATTGTATTAATAGGATATTGAAGATAGTGTGGAAATATATTTCTAAAACTATCTGAGTAAAGCAACATTGAATGATTCTCCTTCCATGGGTAACATTGAGAATATCATATTGAATTCCAAATAGGTAGGAAAAATAACTTGCCTAATGTTACTTAAACATATTCCATTCCACAACCTATGAAACTGTATTCTTTCTTATATCATCAGAAGAAAAGTAACACACTGTCACTAATAAAAGCATACCATTCTGAAGGGTGCAATATTTTGAAATCAAGTATACCTGGTCCCTTATTACACATCATAGTAACTATTCTGTAAATTAAGGAGACAATGGATCAAATCATGGTGAAATAGTCCAAAGATGGGAAGACACAATATAAAGGATTGTTAGGTAAGAAGGACAAAGAGAAGTCAAATCAAAAAAATCAAAATTCCAATATATGCCTGGGAGAACACTTGTACAAAAACATACATTTAACACAACCCCATTGGGTCAAATAAAAAACAATTAAATTCAATACAACAATCAAAATAATAATAAACATAGGATTCCAACAAGAAATATTTATTAGGGTTGGAGAAAAATTTCCTTTGTCTATAAGTGTCATTGTGCTCAAATTTCTTATATGTAATTTGGGTATGTGCAGGATCATCATGGAAAAAACAGACCCTTAAGTGGTGAAAAATTTAGAAAAATCAGAGTTAGGCAACTTGACATAAAAATTTGAATAAGTTATCTATATTATTTCAAAAATATGTAAGAATAGAATTTGTAAAAAAATGAATGTAGTTTCTAAACTAGGTACTAGGTTTCTTTAAAAAAAAAATCTATTTGGTGAAATTTTGAAATTTCAATGCAGTAGCACTTAAATTTCACGGAAACAAAAAATAAGTAGGTGTCTGTCTAACCACCCTAACCACAATAAAATGATAAAAAAAATTATAATATTTTAGATATAAGTAGAGGACTCATGTGCCAAGGTGATGCATTATTTTTTATAATTTTTTTTAGGTAAATAATTAATTATGAATTTTTATTACAACTTTTAAAAATATAAAAATCGTATGTCTAACCACCTTAACTTGGTCAAAACTTCATATTTTTTAATCCTATAGTATGCTAAGCATATAATGTGATGCATGTTTCAGATTCAAAAATGTGATACCGCTTGAAAGCTATAGATGTTTTTCAATCAACCTATCAATTAGGACTTTAGTCATAATTCAAATAGAAAATGAATAATAATTATTTATTAAATTCAAAGTAAAACATAATTTATATTGGTGGAAAGCTGAGAATCTCCTTTAAAAACCTTTTCCGTTTCACAATTTTGGGTTAGAAAAATGTTGTTAGCCACTTACCCTACACATGCCCATCATTTCACCACTTTTTGGCCCATCATGATCCTACACATACCCATTTTTTGTGACCCCTCTTAATACATCCTATTTTTCTTTTGCAAAATAATGACTTCTTTCTTGTTTTGGTTTTTAATGTATTCAAAGTTTCAAATTTTGGTTTTTCAATTGTCAAAAGTTCATTATGGATGGAAAGAACATCAAAAAGTAATCCAAGTTTCTTTTTAGAGTTTGTCAAAATTCTTGGAAACGCACAAGTTATTTTCTTATGAGTTTCAAATTCTTAACCAACTCATTTCTGATTCACTTAATTTTTAAAACATAGACAATTCAACTAGATTTTCCTACAATTGCCAAAGTTTTGTTTACAATTGAAAATAATTGTTAGAATTGGCTATGGCTGCCACCCAAGATCTATGGACCAAATGGAAAGCACAAGAAAAGAGAGAGAAGAATATGACAAGAATAAACTGTATTCAATGTCATTGATATGACATGATTCTTCATTCATTACAATGAGAGAGACCCCTTGGTTATATAGCCAAGGTGAGAACATAAAAGGGCATAAGATTATGACAAGTGTCATAATCTTATGACATGAGACATCTAGGAGTAGCTATTACTCCATTTAAGGTGGAGATATAATCACATGATGTCCACAAAAGGTGGAAGTGATGAGGTAATGACATGTCAAGTCCACCAAAAGTGGGAATTCTCCAACAACCTCCTATGTGGTCCCTAAGTAAACTTAACTAAGGTGTAATTATGACCTAGGACAAGTTACAAAATATTTAATTACACCAAAACCCCCCCTTAAGTGCAACTTAGGGAGAATGTGCACAAATGAAAACAATGCAAGATGGGTCCCAGCTACTAGGCCATCTTAGGTACCCATGTACAAATGCAATGCAATGACAAGGAAATCTCTCACAAATGAGGAAAGGGAGAAAACCTCATGGGAAAAACTCCCCCTCAAAAGATAGATGAAATACAAAATAGAAATATTCTTAATGATGAATGAGAAGGTAAAAACCCCATGTGAGGAAAAAGACCCCCCCAATAAGAGAGAAGTAGAAGAGAGACGAGGTAGCCCCCCCTCAATGTTGAGTCTCTTGCAATGATGGTAGAAGCTTGAAATTGAATGCTAAAGATGATCCAATCTCGCCAAACAACGTTCCTCCCCTTAGGAAGAAACAAAACCAAGGATGTATGTAGGATGTCAAGATGTATGATGTATGATGATGTCTCTAAAGCATGCTCAAGTGTCTCCATGTTGATGCCGAAAGCTGACACACTCCAAACTGGCATTCTAGGCCACACTGCTAAAGAGGAAAATCCAACATCTAGTAGAGAAGAATGTAAAGCACAATCCAAAGACAAAGGTATCCCCTCTGAAGACAAAGAAGTCTCCTCCAAATGCTGTCCAAAAGTATCCACACTCACGCCAATCTGTGAAGAATGATCATGTAGAGAATGAACAAGAGGGTCAAAGTGTTCCCTCACAACAACTGAAGAAGGTTCATCTTCATCAAAGAGAAGATGAATGCTATCAATGGTGTCCTCCAAATCTATAAGATGAGACTCCACAAAAAATTTTGAAATACGTGTGAGGAAACCATCCAAAGTAGCCATATCTGGAAGACTATGTATGTCCTACTACACTGAATCACTAGGAGCCAAAATTGTTGAATCACAAGTATCATTAACTACAACAAAAGATGTAGGAGATGAAATGCATGGCTCAAGTACTAGATCTGATGTGAGTATGCCCAAGTTCAAAAATCCATATGTCTCCTCAAAATCATAGTGTATGTGATCAATAGTCGAAGGAACATTGTCACCATCATAAGCAAACTGTACAAAGGAATACAACCTAGATGAATGATCAACCACCATAGTAGCAATGATATCTCTAGTCTCCAAGTCTCGAATGATAACAGAATCAGGAGTGAACTCCACAGTTCTCCCATCTTCACCATGTGTAATCTGATATATGGAAAGCATATTATTCGTCAAATGAGGAACACACAAGACATCTTGAAAAGTGTTCTCCCCAATGCTAATAGATTCCTTCCCTGTTACACTCATGTATGTATTGTTTCCCATCAAGATAGGAGACATACTACAAGGCTGAAATGAAGAGAAGATAGTCTATGAAGATGCCATATGATGTGATGCTCCTGAATCTAGAAGCCATCTCCTTGATCTTAGACTTGAATGAGCACAAAGAGCTTGTCCTTTATATCCTGATATATATGTTTGACCTTTGTCCTTTTTAGATTATTTTGAAGTAGGAGAAGAAGATTCAAACATTCTAGAAGGAAAATCAATGTGATTCTTTTTAAGAAGATTCTTCAATTCATCAATATCCTTCTTATAACAATAGTGATCTTCATGTCCATCCTTCTTGCAATATGCACAAAAAGGCCTCTCCTTCTTAGATGTTTCTCCTTTTGATGATGAGGATTCTGATTCTTTGTGTGGCTTGTTCTTTTTCTTATTTTGCTTCTTATCAAGATTCCCTGATTCTTTCTGTACCTTAGACTCATTTGCCACCAATGCTTATGGTTTGGAAGACTTGATTAGACCCATGTTCATTAACTTAGCTTCCTCTTGGATTAGGATATTTGCAAAGTCATCAAACTTAGGATCAACATATGATGCTCCCATAGAAAGTCGATGGGTATAAAAGCCATAAAAAAATACTGAATACTCAGGACCAAGCTTGGATAACACATTCAGAATCAATTGTAAATCCTCTTTTTCAATAGTGCATTCTTTCAACTGTGTTCTTAGTTGCTTGATTTTTGACATGTAGTCTTGGATGTGGTTAAACTTTTAGGATCAAGATTCATCAAATCATTATCAATCTGATAGCCTCTAATCTTATCTGGTTTACCATACAAATTCTCATAAGTCTCCCATACCTATTTAGGTGTATTACATGATTCAATATGAAATTGCAAATCAAATGAGACTAATGAACATATGCATCCAATTGTTTTCTCATGATCAATCTCCCACTTTACCAATTCTTTAGCATTAGTAGGTTTTTGAATTGTGTCCTTTAGATGACCTATCAGACCTTTCATCATGAGATAGTTTGATACTGATTTTTTCCATGTAGCATAATTATGTGGATTTAGGGGTTCAATATGAGATCTCCCCATTGTAAGAACAAAAACCAAGCAAAAGAATGCAAACAATCACTGCAAGATTACCCCCCCAAAATCACTCAATCAAGAAACCCCCCAAGCAATATCTGATTTGGAACTTTATATTTAGTGCATTTACAGTTGCCACTTGCCAAAAACAGCAAAGTGATCTTTGATCTTGGTGCTTACAAATGCCAAAATAGGCCACAGCATCAAATACAATTTTTGGTACACAACAAGATCAATCTGATCCTACCACTGAGAAGTACAAGAAAAATCATGCACTTTCAAAAAAAATTGCACCCAAAAATGTTACCATAGGAGCAAGATATGAGCTCCCGAAGTTCCCAAAATGAGGACAAAGCAGCAACACCTGTGAGAATCTGCAAATTCTAGAAAAACCAGACACCAAAACCAAAAACTGATTGCACCAATGCGTAGATCATGAAATTCTAGCTTAAATAAAAAAAAAATCTCGAAAAAAGGAGCCAAAATGACTGAGATATGGAGCTTCAAAATTGAACTGAAAAATCAAAAATCCCAATGGTGAGGGGGGAAATTTTTTTTTAGAAAATGATGACGTAGGGATGACATCAGAAATCCGCCTAATTAAATTTGATGGTCCATCGACCGTCAGGAGAAAATGCACCCCTTGCTTGGAATCTTTGATGCCAACGGAATATGCCGAGAATCGTCAGCAAAATCTTGAATCACTAGCGAAATCTGGGAGAATGGAATTTTAGATGGAATATTCTATTTGAACGACCACCAATTTTTTTCTCTGTCTGCTAGATTTGTGGATGTCCACCCGGGGAATATGCAGATCGCCGGGTATTTTGAAAACCAGGGCCCGCGGGGTATGGCCGTAGGCCACGTGGTGGTGGCCGCTAGTGTGGTACCCTGTTGCGGGTACGAGGTACGTCTGCGGACTGTCTGAAGCCTGTACAAAATTTGATTTTTTTTTTGCAATAAAATCTTTCACAATAATTTTGGAAACTTTATAAAATAATTTGAAATTTTTCCGAAAGAATAATTTTTTTTAAAAATGTCGATAGAAATATTTAATTATTTATTTTTCGTACCGACTATAATGATGATGACCTGGGGGCTGTACAATGCTTGAGAAAAAAAAATTGCCTCACTGGATGACTTGCTCCGAATCAAACGAATTAACAGTTGATCTTCGGGTTTTTGGCCCTTCTGGACACGATGTCAGGGTCGAATTTGACCCAAAATGCTCCAAAATTGCAGCTACCTTCTGGATCTAGCAACCACTCTTCAGCTTCAAACCCTCTTAGATTTGGCCTCGTATGTCCGATTTGCACAAAACAAAAGGCAAAATTGACTTTCTCAAACCTTCCGAACACAATGGTGAGCTTAGATTTGCACCAACAAGCTCGAATATGAACCTGCAACAAAGAGCCAAAAATGGAACCTCCTCAGATCTGGGATCTCTCTTCAAAAAAGGACCAAATACCATGTTAGAATTGGCTATGGCTCCCACCCAAGATCTATGGACCAAATGGAAAGCACAAGAAAAGAGAGAGAAGAATATGACAAGAATAAACTATATTCAATGTCATTGATATGATATGATTCTTGATTCATTACAATTAGAGAGACCCCTTGGTTATATAGCCAAGGTGAGAACATAGAAGGGCATAAGATTATGACAAGTGTCATAATCTTATGACATGAGACATCTAGGAATAGCTATCACTCCACTTAAGGTGGAGAGATAATCACATGATATGTCCACAAAAGGTGGAAGTGATGAGGTAATGACATGTCAAGTCCACCAAAAGTGGGAATTCTCCAACAACCTCTTATGTGGTCCCTAAGTAAACTTAACTAAGGTGTAATTATGACCTAGGACAAGGTACAAAACATTTAATTACACCAACAATAATCTTTTGAGTGTCAAAATTATAGTTCAATTGAGAAACTCTACAAGTATCATTATTTTCAGTTTGGTTAACAAGCTCCGCATCCTATGGTTGATAGAAAGATGCCATGCTAAAATAAACACATCCTAAAATTAATCACATATTTGTTTGCCCATTAAAAATTAAAGATTTAGAAATTTTAAAGTTCAAATATATATTTTAAATGGTGTTTAGTAAATTTAAAGCATTTTAAATCTTAAAAACATAAATGACAAAGTAATGTTTAAAAAATTTAAAGTCTTAATAAAATTTAAAAGACTTTAAAATGAGGATTTGAAAATTAAAACTTTAGTATGTGGACATTTTATAATAATAATTTTCTATAATGTATGCAAAATTGTGTGATAAGCCTTTAAGTGACCATTTACAGGTAGAAATATTTTGCAAAAGGTAATAAAAATTTCCAAAATCTCACTTGCAACATAAATTATCACAAAAATATAATTGCAGCGTGAATTTCCAAAAAAAATACTTGAACACAAAAATCCCACAAATAGCCATAACAATTCAATTTCCCACAAATGCACTTAGAAGAAAAAGAAACCACAAGTTTAAGTCACATACATGAAAATTTAAAATGCATCAAATAATTATAGAGAAACTACTAAGTAATAAAGCATGGTTTAAAATGAAGAGTCAATTCTTATTCTTGAAGTATCACATGAAAATTTAAAAATCATCAAATAATTAAAGAGAAATTACTAATTTTTCATTGAGCAATATGTCTTCCCTCCTAAATGTAAATATTTAACATTTTTGTTTTAATTCCAATGTAAAGGGTAAATTTAAGAATTAAATATTAAGAGAAAACCTTTAGGTTTAATATTTTCAATATTCTTCTCTTTTTTAATGTATTCATGTGGACTTTTGAAGCATTATTTTGATTTTATTAAAAAATTAAAACCTTTCATTTACTTATTCAAATCAAGGGTTTAAATAAAATAGAAAAATAACATTTTTATCACACCATCGATTTGAAGAGACTAGACACAAAGTTATTTAATATTCTAATGATTTTTTTAAAGAATGAATAATTATTTTCTAATGAAAAAACATTAATATCTTTGTAATATATAAATATGATGCTACAAATTATATATTTACTTATTCATTTTTCAAACATAGGGATATTTCAAAAAAAAATAGTTTTTTTTGTTTACAAATAGTGATAAGTTGTTGGTTCATGTTGAGGAAATATACACAACCCATAAAAAATGGAATATGCTATGAATATGCCAAAAACTTACCAAATTTGAAATATATTTATGCCATTCCAAATCTAAAACATTGATTGGAAATATAATTGGGAGTATAATTGGGAGTCATTGATTCATAACTATTTTTGAGTGTGAGTCTTTAAAAGGCTACTAAATAGATTATTTTAGAGGATTATATTTTTTTATAATTGTGTGGAAAATATTGATTTTTTAAAATATTTTTCTCACTTCATGGATTCCTTTCATTCAGATTGGTGAATTTTATTTATTTATATAAGCAATATTGTGAATTTTAGGTCATTTCCCAATTGTAAATCATATGTCGCTATACACGTATCATTTTCTTTGAAATATAAATTTTGTGCACTCATATTTTGGTGCACTTGATGAATTTTTCTACGTGATAAGTTTCCTTCAGATATTTGCAATGTTTATGTGTAGTTGTGATAGGGTCTAGTGAAGCATAAACTGGTCAATATATTTTTTAAAATTCTAGAGTTTATTCATGTAAGATTGCTAAGAAATCTACGATTTATAGTCTTTCTTTCTCTCTCCCTCTCCTTTTCATTTTCAATAAAAATCTCAAAAATAAAAATTTAATGATATAAAGAATCAAAATATTAAAGATTAGATGGGATAAATTTTTTGAGAATGCATAAATTTAATTAGATTATAGATCACATAAGACTTATTTAAGGTAAAATTCATGAATTAAGTTGTTTTCTTCATAGGTCTAACTCTATTTTTTAGTATCTAGTACATAAGTCATTTCATTTGAACAATATCCACATTGAACTACTAATATTCCTTGCAAGTCAAAACCTATTTGAAGCCTTGGGATAATCAAACTTTTTTCTATATTTTTTCCAAGAGAGGTAAATTTCACTCTATATATTGCCTAAATTGACAATGACTAGTAAACACATCAATACAAAGCCTTTTCTATTTCATTTTCTAAGTATTTATTTTGAGTCGTAAGATTAGATGCCTAAAATATATTTTTGTATTTTAAATAATTTATGCCACTAATTTCATAATGTAGTGTGAACTAATTAATTAAGGTTTCTTTCTTCTCTAATTTATTTATTTATTATCTTGTCTTATCATTAAAAAATTAAGAAATTGTTTTCTATAATTAATTAAATTAATATATATCACATCCATCTTCATTTAAATAATACAAAATTCCTCTTTCACAATAAAATTTACAAATCCACATCATGGCTACTTTCCTTCATTTATAATTTTAAAAGACGTAAATGAAATCAATCTTTAATCTAAGTCATCAAATTTATCAAATGAATCCTAACAATCCATCTCTAACAATCAAAAAATAAATAACAATTTTAAACCTAGCCATCAAATTAATCAACTAAATCCTACCCATGGATCCCCAACTATCATATATATCCATACACAACATATTAACATTTATTATTTTTGATAAAGGGTAAAACAGGTTTTACAGGGACCCGAAACCACAAAGTTTACAATAAAAGAGACAGGACACAAAAGTCCAATAGAAAACACTAGCTGCCCAAGAGAAGAAGGAAAGAGCAAGCAACAACCACTAGAAATAGACCAAAAAGGTCAAGCCAAAAAGAACAACAAAATAAACAAAAAAACCCGCTACTAATGACTCAGAGTCTTGAGGACAGACTCCGTTTCCGCCTCCAAAATCTGCGTATCATTGACACCCTTTTTAAAAATTTGAATCATCTTTTGGAGTAGGGGGGCCCTTACGCTTCAGATTGGCTCTGGTTCTTTTGGAAATTCCAACATCGGTATCCTCTAGATCCACCACCAAGTTCCCTAATGGGCTTTGTATAACTTCTTTGTCATCGCATTAATGATAATGGCATTGTGTCTGGCCATTCGATTGTTTTGTTCTGCAACAATTTTGATGGTGTTCCTAATATTCTCAACCTTTGCATCTATATTTCTATTACTGAGAGGTTCTTTCCTGAGACCATGAACACCACTATCCACTTCTTTCTTTTCAATCACTGCAATCTTAGCACCCAGCTCTTCCAACTTGCTTTGAAGGGCCCAATTTTTTATCTTAACATTTATTGTTACCTATCCAATAAATTCAAATTATTTTTTTCTCATAGTTAAACCTAGCCATTCATTTAAAAATGAATCTCAAATTTCAAATCCTCTCAATGTACACATTTAAATCATCCCCCATCATGAACCAAACTATGAAGGAGAATATGTTTGAGAAATTACATGTTACCAAATTGAGTACTCCCAAGGACAACTGGACATAAAACCATGTCCTGAGTATGTCAAATCACATAAGGTTTCCATTGATCTTTAGTTTCAAATTAAAATTTTCATTCCTTCTTTCTAAAATTAGAATTAGTTGCAACATTTGAAGTTTTATTTAATTTTATCTTTGTTTCCTTTTATTTCCATTTATTTTTCTACATCTACATTCTAGAATGCATGGTGGGATATGTTTCTCTAGCTATTTTTTATTTTTGTAGGTCTACTTGGCATTTCTTACTAGTTTTTGAGCTCCCAATCAATTTCCTCTATGAAACGACATCACTATCACTAGAATTATCACATACAATCATCTTGTGTGTATCTATCCTATCCTATGTTATACCATTTTGAACCACATTTTTTTGTAGGGACTTCTCTCTTACACTTCTAGGGTTTTTCACCTAAAAGGTGAAAGGTATCCCACAAAAACTTGGGGTTCACTGAAGACTAATGTTACTATGATTAAAATATGTCTAAATGCAATGATCTAAATGTAATAAAATGATAAAATATGTTGATTATTAATGCAAAATCTAAGAAAAGCAAGTTGTTTGAAAACACATTATGATATGTAAAAAGACCTAAGAATGCAAACAAACAATAACAAAAATGAAAGAAACTGAAGAGGTGCACTTGGAAACTAGAATGTGATGCAGAGAAGCTCTAGAATCCTAGATAATTTACTGTTGAAGACAATTGGGACACTTACACCAAGCTGGGTGACTTAGTCCTATTTCAGGGAGATTCCGCCAAAACAAATTTCAACCAAATGGGTATCTAGAAATGTAGATATCACTTTTCATGCCTAGCAGTGGGACTAATTCCGCACTAATAGTGAATTTTTCCACCTTTAGCTTTTGAGAATTTTAGGGAAGGAATCTATAGCTCTCGGTCTGCACTTCTCTTCTAGGCAAGTGTATAGCTCTAATTGTGCATAAATCGGGCTGTAAGAGGTCTCCAAACTTCAGTTAGGGATTTATTGAGTTGAATGAATGTGATAGATTCAAAACACCTTTTAACAACTTTCTCTTTGAAAAATCTGCATACAAGATTTAGAAAACACACATGCAAAGAGGGGAAAAAGGGTTAAGGGTTAACAGGGGTTTTCCTTAGTCAAACCCCAATTTGGTAATCAAACCCTTGAAAATAGAATGAAATAGAAAAATAATGATGAATGAACAACATGCAATGCTACAAGTCACCAAACCCTAATGTAGCAATCTGAAGATATGCAAGTAGATGCTCTAATGAAGACTTGACAATGCCTAGAATGCTTAAGAATGATTAATGTATGTATGCTAATGTATGAATAAATTAATGGGAATTAGAAGATGTAAACTGAGGGGAAAACCCTTTATTTATACTTTATTTTACAAAATTTCCCAAAAATAACACATCATAGGCCAACCTCAAGGTTAAGAGAATCATATCTCGCCAAAAATTTGAAATAATTTTGATTTTTGTGCCCAATGGGACTAAGTCACCTTGGGTGGCGACTTGGTCCCACCAAGGAAATTTTACTAGGTGTCAGGAATTAAATTACATTTAATGATTTTTAACGTGGTTATTCTCCAAAACACACTTAAGTAGGGCCGAAAAGTACATTAAGGGGTCATTTAAACATAATAAAGGGTCAAATTAGTGATGACAAGCCTAGAAAAGCATGAAAGTTTGTTACAACTCTTTACAACACTTTGAAATAAGACTTGATAAATGATAAAAAGAGGTTATTTAGGTGAATTATAATAAAAGGGTCCTAAAAAAGTGTGAAAGTGGGTTACAACACTTCACAAAACTTTTACAAGACATCCTATAATTCTTAATGATTCACAAGGGTCCAAGACCTAATGTGAATGTGTTGACCACATTACAACATTAAATCAAGGAAAAATCAAACCAAAATCCATAAGAAAGACTCAAATGAGCATAAAAAATGTCCAAGTATACATTTTTGTGACACAGTTAGCCCTCACTTAAGTGAGAGGGTGAACTTTCTTCAAACTCACACTAAAGTAGCCCAACATGCATATCAAGAGGGATCCAAATGCACCCATGTTGGTAAGATGAGACAACAACAATCAAGAGGGGTGATCAAGCCTCTAGGATCAAGATCCCATGGAAAACCAAAAATTAGCATAAAGGAACATGAAAATGAAGAAAAATAATGAAAGGGAGAGAAGGAGAAGGAAAAGAGAATCAGATCATGCTTCGATCGTTTGTCCATCCCATTATGGATCAGATCTAGGCTGTTTGTCTAGAAAACACATATACTCACTCTGAGGTGATAGAATTCATGGTTGTTCACTGGGTTAGAAGGCCCAAAAGGTGAGAAATATACACTCATGGTTGGTATGCACTCAGACACACATAGGTGGCTATGGGGAAATTCATGCCTTAGAATGGGATTCCTAGTCAACTATACCAAAGTTATGGGTATGTGCAGGATCATGATGGGCCAAAAAGTTGCAATATGATGGGTATGTGGCTGACGACTTTTTTTTTACCCAAAATCGATGAAACAAAAAGGGTTTTTAAAGGAGATTTTCAGATTTCCACCAATATAAATTATTCTTTACTTTAAATTTAATAATAATTATTATTCATTTTCTATTCAAATTACGACTAAAGTCCTAATTGATAGACTAATTGAAAACATCTATAGCTTTCAAATGATATCACATTTTTTGAATCCAAAACATGCATCACATTCTATGCTTCACATACTATAGGATTAAAAAAAAATTGAATTTCATGAAGTTTTGACCAAGTTAAGGTTGTCGGACATAAAGTTTTTATATTTTTAAAAGTTGTAATAAAAATTCATAATTAATTATTTAATTAGAAACAAATTACAAAAAAATATGCATCACATCAGAAATGAGTCCTTTACCTATCTAAATTCTTATAAAAAATATTATCATTTTATTGTGGTTAGGGTGGTTAGACAGACACCTACTTATTTTTTCCTAAAATTTAAGTACTCTGCATTGAAATTTCAAATTTTTACCAACTAAATTTGTTTTTTTTAAATAAACCTAGTAGCTTAGAAACTACATTCAATTTACTATAGATTCTATTCTAACATATTTTTGAAAAAATATAGAAAATTATTCAAATTTTTACGTCAAGTTGCCTAACTCTGATTTTTCTAATTTTTTTGCCACTTAAGGGCCTGTTTTTTCCATGATGATCCTGCACATACCCTTATACCTCATGATAACTTTAATAAGGTGCCACAAAAGAAAATGAATTTTGAGCTTCACGAGACAAGCAAAACTTTGTATGCTTGGAGCTCATGAACAAACGATGGAACCACAGGCATGCAAGCTATGTTATAGATATGTGCACGATCATGATGGGCCAAAAGTGGCAATATAATGGGTATATGGCTAACAACCTTTTTCTTACCCAAAATTGATGAAACGAAAATGGATTTTAAAGGAGATTCTTATCTTTCCACCAATATAAATCATGCTTTACTTTGAATTTAATAACTAATTATTATTGATTTTCTATTCAAATTATGACTAAAGTCCTAATTGATAGTTTGATTGTAAAAAATCTATAGATTTCAAATGGTATCACATTTTTTAAATCCAAAACATGCATCACATTCTATGCTTCACATACTATAGGATTAAAAAAAGAAAAAATTAATTTCATGAAGTTTTGACCAAGTTAAGGTGGTCAGACATACAAGTTTTTTATATTTTTAAAAGTTGTAATAAAAAATTCATATTTAATTCTTTACTTGAAAAAAATTACAAAAAAATATGCATCACATTGGGGTATGAGTCCTCTACTTATATATAAAATCTTATAAAAATTATTATCATTTTATTGTGGTTATGGTGGTCAGACAGACACCTACTTATTTTTTCCCTAAAATTTAAGTACTACTGCATTGAAATTTCAAATTTTCACCAAATAGATTCTTATTTTTTTAAACAAACCTAGTAGTTTAGAAACTACATTCAATTATGGTACAGATTCTATTCTTACATATTTTTGAAATTATGTAGATAACTTATTCAAATTTTTACGTCAAGTTACCTAACTCTAATTTTTCTATTTTTTTTGCCACTTAAGGGCATGTTTTTTCCATGATGATCCTGCACATATCCTTATGCAAGGTTGCCATGTAACCAATGAAAAATGCAACATGCAAAAGGATGTTCAAAGGATTCTTTCTTAGTTCATGCAAGGTCTATAACTTAGGGAACATTGTATCTATTGTCTCCAAGAGAGGACCAATTAAAGGATAGAAAATTTGCAACTTAGGAGATGTAGTGTGTCACATCAAGCCACTAAGAGGAATGTAATATTATAAGATAGATCACACTCATGAGGGACATCACACCCAATGTCATCCACAAAGTGACAAACGAATTGTATGAAGTAACAAGGTTGCACTAAGAACTAAGAAAAAAGAAAGAAAAATGCAAAATGAATAATTCCAATGTATGCCCCCACTTTAAGGGAATTGCTACACATCATATTGTGATAAATTAATTTAAAGTAGGAAATGAAAATTGCAAACAAGAAAGAAGACATGAGATCCAACTTGGAAATCCCTTATGCCAAGTCATATGTTTTTAAGTAATGTTGTATCATGTGAGAAAAAGGAAAAGAGAAAAGAAAGGGGTTTCCCAAAAAAGGAAAAACAAAACACACCAAACACATACTTGGGACTTATGGATTTGGGGTCAGTATGTTCTTTGCTACAATGTTTAATTAGAGAGCATGGAACTGTCATCATCCCCCAAATATAGAGAACTGGAAGAATGATAGAAAGAGAGTGAAAAAAGAAAGAAAGATAATTTTGGGTCAAAATGGAAGAGACATGGGATGTCTCAATGCTTTGCGTCATCTCCGAAAGGAAAAAAAAAAGAAAAGGAAAATGAAAAGGAAAAATAAAATGGAAAATATTTTCGGTCAACATGAAAGAGACATTTCAGTCTCAATTCCTTGCATCATCGCCAAAAGGAAAACACAAGAAAAAGATAAAAGAAAAGGAAAAGAAAAAGAGAAGGGCCTTTTGGGTCAACATGAAAGAAACATTTTGGTCTTAATTCCTTGTGTCATCCCCAAAAGGAAAACACAAGAAAAAGACAAAAAGAAAATGTGAAAGTGATGTACGACATAGAGAAGAATGAAGGTAAAAATAGAGGAATGTCACAAAGAGAAGGAGAACACCAAACAAAACATTACGGGGGGACACATTACACACTAGTAAAGGAAAATGCGAGTCAGCCATCAAGCAAGTCATCCACCTCCCAATTGTTGATGTTTACAGTGTCGGTCTCCACTTCCAACAATCTCCTTGATGACAAGATAAATTAAATAATAGCTAAGGATATTTCATTTATAGCGATTGGATAAATTCAAGAGACACGTCAAGTGAATACTAAATTATGATTAATTATTAAAGAGGTTTGAATTATGAAGAGGAATGAATTGTTAATGAAGTCAACCTCTCTTGCATGGGCACAATTTTATTGAAGAGGCACATCTCTCTATGTTGCTCGCCGACTTGTTATTTTGAAAGGAAACATCCTCCCCTATCACTTGTATATATTCGCATTGTTCTATCTCATTGCATCATCGATTTATTCTCTCATTCATCTCAAGTGTGAGTTCATTCATAAGAGAAGTTCATCATAGTTGAAGGTTGTAGTTCATTGTTGTGAATTACATTTGATTGGATTTGTGTTAGCATCAAGCAAGTGTGAATTATATCAAGAGCATCTCCTCCTATCAAGTGCAAAGTTCTTCTAGGGCAGATTGTGAATCCATTGAAGAGAAGATTAGTGTTCAAGGAAGAACATATTGTTCTTTGTTATTACAACCATTGCTAGTGTTGAATACTGGCCTTGTGTGTGGCCACATTGTAAAGAGACTTGTTTCCATTACTTATATATATAAGAGATATATTTGTTGTTGGGTTTTTCTCCCTTAAGAGGAGGGGTTTCCCAGGGTATCTGTTGTGTCTTTGTGTTGAATTTTTGAATTAATTTTGTGCATTAAATCTGATCATGAAACTAACATGGTATCAGATTGGGATTGAAGAAGATCATGATTAGATTTGTTATTGTAGCGATACTCTTTATTCTCTTTATTATTTTCTTGTCTATCTCTATTTTAGTCAAGATGGTGAACAATCTTAAGTTTGAGGATAGACTTGAGGGAGCATATAACTACACATCATGGAGGTTCAGAATCATCCTCACCTTGGAAGAGAATGACTTGGCAGAGTTTGTGGAGACCAAAGTTCTCAAACCATCGGAGGAAGAAGAGAAGGTGCAATGGAGAAAGAAATATATCAAGGTGAAGAAGATGTTAGTTGATTTTGTGAAGGATCACATTGTTTCGATTGTCTCCAAGTTGAAGACAGCAAGAGATATGTCTAAAAATTTGGAGGATATGTATGAAATCAACAACACCAGTCGGGCTCTTGCACTGAGAATCTATCATCGCTTACTTCATGATGATTTTCGAATTGAGAGATCAGCTCTCTACCATTGGTCATATTGATTATGTCAAGTATTTTACCATGTTGGCTCTTAATGGTCTTCCTTCATCTTGGGAGTCTTACATTCAAGGAATCAGGGTGATATTAGAACTTCCCAAGTTTGATCATTTCAGGGTAGACTGTATTCAAGAAGAGTCTAGGTTGGTTATGAGAAGCATTGGTCAAAGCTCTACAAATGAAGACATTCATGTTATTTCCGCTCAATCCTAAGAGAAGAAAGGAAAAGGAGGAAATAAAGGATACTTCAAGAGGAATAGAGATAAAGGGTCAGATGGTGCTTCCACATTCAAGAAGAAGTGAGACCTCTCCAAAGTCCAATGTTTTCATTGTGACAAGTTTGGTCACTGTGCAAAGGATTTCCCAACCAGGCCTAATCAACATGCTTCATTTGCAAATGTGGAGGAGATATTTCCTTAGAAGGATTCTAGGGAATTTCTATTCTAAGCCATGGGCTTGTGTTCAAGCCATGAAGGTTGTGTGTTGATCTGTGCTCAAGAGTAGCATATCTTGCATCCATCAGAATATTTAAAGAGATACGTATTATTATTTTTTGTTAATTTATATCTTTTATTTGGATCTTGTAATTAGTAAAGAGAGATAGTGGTTTTTCTTGAAGTTGTGTTCACTAGCATAAGATCCTTTGAAGATTTCATTTATTGCAAGTCATTTCATGTTGGTTGTGAAGATTTCTGAGTGTGACTCTGAAATAAAAAGAGAATTGAAATTTCAATGGTGATTGGTCATAGCGATATCATTCTCTAATGCATGAACTGTGATAGAGCCTTGAACTCTTGGAGAGAGTTGGTTCTACATGCTAATTTTATATTGCATTCAAGAAATCTGTAGTTGTGTAGATTGTCTTTTGTTGTGTTGAGTTTAGCACTCTCAAGAGAAGTAAAAGATGGAAGAAAGATTTATATGAGAATTCAATAAAGATAAGTTTCTTTATCCCTTCATTTTGTTTCTTTGATATATTTCTCTTATAGGTTGATTTATTTAATTCATGTTTTAATATTGCTCATAAATTCTTATGTATTCATGTTATAACCTAAGATAGTAAACCTTGTATGATTCTAGTCTTGGTATTTCTCTGGATAGTTATAAACTATTAGTAATCTCTATCTAAAATGCTTCTAGGAAAAATATAGGAGCAAGAAGGTGATGGGAGATTGCTTAGTGATGAAAATATTGAGGCATCTTGAGAGGAAATCATGCTGACCATAGAAATGATCAAGCATGAAGTCACAACTTGCAGCCATGGAACTGAGTTGGTGGCTAGAGGGAGTTCACTTCTAGAATTCTTCTTTGCAATCTCTAAAGTAGGGATCAAGAGGGAGTTTTGTAACTCATTGAGAAGAAGTGAAGATTACTGTATTGCAAGGCTAGGTGCTAAATCCTTAGAGGATCTCTTCAACTGTTGAGATCAGAATTGCACAAGACAGTCATCTGGATTTGATATTGGTAGCTCTACAAACCTATTCAGAATAGAGTGATCTGCAATGAGGTCGAGGAGGTCAACCTTGAACTCTCTACAGCACTAGAGGTGTGCACTAGAAAACATTTATCTAAGGCAAGCGTTGCAGGAAATCTTGGATGATGAGGTCAAAAGGTTGATACAAGTACTTAAGATTCAGAGGGAGCCTACTGAACCTGAAGAAGATGCTTAAGGAGGCTACAACTAGTTCAAATCTAATGGATCCTACTATGTAAATATAGTTGATTGGATTGTTGATGTATCTAGTCAATACTAGACCTGATATTTTCTATGTAGTGAGTGCACTTAGTCAGTTCATGTGTGAATTGAGGCATGTACATCTTGTTGTAGGGAAACATATCCTGAGATACTTGCATGGCACAGTTTGATATGGATTGAGATATTCTTCAAGTGTGGATCTGAAGTTGCATGGCTATACAATTGAAGTATATATCAGCACTGATGAGCAGACAACAAACATTCTCACCAAGCCTCTCTCCAGAATAAAGTTTGTATACTTTCGAGATAAGCTTGGTATGGTGGAGAATCCAACCTTAACTGAGAAAGAGTCTCAGGATCAATGATATTCTATAATGAGTTCTTCTCTATGAGAGACATTCAAGGTGAAATCCCTTGATAATGAGTTCTTCTCTATGAGAGAAGTTCGAGGTGAAATCCCTTGATAATGAGTTCTTCTTTGTGAGAGAAGATCGAGGTGAAATCCCTTGGTAATGAGTTCTTCTCTGTGAGAGAAGTTCAAGGTGTAATCCCTTGATTGCACCCTCTAGGAGAGCCATGGTGAAAGTCATGTTGAGGTGACAACATCACGCAAGTGATGAACACTTGTACATACCATACATGGTTGTAGCCATTATGATTGATATCACGTTGAGGTGATATCTGATATCATGATGAGGTGATATCTTTTTTTTCCATACATGGTTGTAAGCATTATGGTTGATATCACGTTGAGATGATATTTGGTATCATGTTGAGGTGATATCTGATATCATGACGAGGCGATATATTTCCTTCCCACATATGGTTGTAGCCATTGTGGTTGACATCATGATGAGGTGATATGTCTTGTGCAGCTAGAAGTGTTCTCCCTAGCTAAGAGGGAGTGTTGTTGTTTGTAGCATTGGTCTCCACTTCCATCGATCTCCTTGATGACAAGATAAATTAAATAATAGCTAAGGTTATTTCATTTATAGCGATTGGATAAATTCAAGAAACGTCTTGAATAATAAATGATGATTAATTATTGAAGAGGTTTGAATTATGAAGAGGCAAAAATTGTTAATGAAGCCGACCTCTCTTGCATGGGTGCGATTTTATTGAAGAGGCACATCTCTCTATCCTGGGCTGACTTGTTATTTTGAAAGGACATGTCCTCCCCTATCACTTTTATATATTCGTATTGTTCCATCTCATTGCATTAGATCAATTTATTCTCTCATTCATCTCAAGTGTGAGTTTATTCATAAGAGTAGTTCATCATAGTTGAAGGTTGTAGTCCATTGATGTGAATTACATTTGATTGGATCTATGTTAGCATCAAGCAAGTTCAAATTCTATCAAGAGAAGCTCCTCCCATCAAGTGTGAAGTTCTTCTAGGGGAGATTGTGAATACATTGAAGAGAAGATTAGTGTTCAAGGAAGAGCAGATTGTTCTTTGTTATTATAGCCATTGCTGGTGCTGAATATTGGCCTTGTGTGTGGCCACATTGTAAAGAGACTTGTTTCCATTAATTTTATATATAAGAGATATATTTGTTGCTAGGTTTTTCTCCCTCACGAGGAGGGTTTTCCTAGGGTATCTATTGTGTCTTTGTGTTGAATTTTTGAATTAATTTTTTGCATTAAATCTAATCATAAAACTAACACCAATCTCAATCGATATAAGTAGAAGTTGAATAATGAAGCTAAGGAACAATGAAAAATGCATTACTAGGACAAGGATAGCAACTTCTTTCCCCCACTAAGTGCAAGACAAGAATGAGCCGAGGTAGGTGATGGGAGAGGTCATGTAATAGTGAGAAGAGAATGTTCTACAACTATTACATGATAAGGTGTTGAATAATAGTTTATGGATTCAGAGAAGAGCAATCGTCACCATCGAAATGATACTTGCTCAGTATTTCTTTCAATTGTCGACACTCATCACTTCCATGTCCAAGAACATGAAGATATGCACAATGTGGAGCATTAGCGTCTTTATGATATATCACCAACCTATGCATAGGGGGTAATAATATGAGTCCTTTGTATAAGATTATTTGTAATTTCCTTTCACATTCAGGTGGTGGACGGATAGGAAACTTGAGCTTTTGTAACTTGTAAGGCCACTTGCATTTGCTAGATTCACCATTTTGATGAATAGAATTATGAGGAGGACCTAAAGGGATCCTCTCATCCTTGTCATTGTTATTAAATAAGGGTTTCTCTAGAGGAAGGAGGACATTCAGATCGAGAGGGAAATAAAAGATCACCATGCCATAATCACAAAGTCTCCAATATTCTCTAGGAAGCCTACTATCATGAGAGGGATCTTGATATCCTAACCTTGCTATGTTTTCATCTTTTGGAGTTTGTTCTAAGAGTTGATGAATGTCATGTTTAGTTGTTTTGTCACATCCTTATTTTTTCAAGATGGTAAAACATTTTCCATAGGATTCAAGGTTGATTGGAGTATTTGTTACATTGTTATCATAGATTGGTTGAGGAATTGATTGTCTAGAAGTACTAGGTTCTCCTGTTGGAAGGAACTTAGGTCTTGTTGGTTCCCAAGTCAATAGATGAAATGAATCCTAAAGAGTAGCCACTCTTTCATATTTAGACCCAATGGGTTGATATGGCCAACAAACGGGGGAGTGAATAAAATACACCTTTCTCCCTTGCACTTCAGGCTCTATTAAACCTAGGAGGGTGATCCCAACAGTGTGCTTTTAGATACTTGTGTTCCAAAGTATCAAACACATAGTGAATAGATGAATCTCCTTTGCATTCTTAACATACACAATACCCTAAAGGTATGGCTGACCTTCATTGTAGTGTTCACATTAAACATGAGAGATATAATTCTTTGAATTCCAAACACACCCACAACAAAACTGATAAGTAAACTTGATTTAAAAGATGATTAGCTGCTACATTAACCACCAAATATAACATGAATAGCACACTTAGATCAGTGCCTCATCCTCGGAACGGAGTCAACTCAAACACATACATAATTTGATAACAATTTTCACACCTGATAATATATGAAGCTCTGCAATGTTACATTACAACATTTCAGCATTATGTCTTAACCTTTACTTCTTACTAGCATCCAAGCACTTAGTTAAATACAAATTTACAACCATATTCAAGAACCTACATTAATTCTTTAAATTAATAAACAAGAATAGAGCCACACATCTATTTGAAATTGATAGAGACAAATAAGAAAATCCTTGATTTAATCATTCATAATCTGTAAAACCAGTACATAGAAGAGTAAAATAGTCTGAAACTTTGACCATTCAGATTTATTTTTCCAGTATTGTAATCAAAATTACATAAATATTGATAGACTCAGATCCTAAAACTTAACTCTAAAATGCTATGTATTCACGTTACAGTTTTTTTTGTGTCAAAAAACAAAATAGCCTCTCAAAAATGGAGTAGAAATAAACACTTAAGGAGAAAGAAACCCTAAGTGGAGATCTCCCAATGACATCTGCAACATTTAGATCCATAGATTAGTAACTACCTTTGCTTGCTGAAGAAGTTCCAATCTTCTCTTTTTTTTCTTGCTCCTCACTCCACTGCTCTGAAATAGAAAAATATTTCCCACAGGAAGACTTCATCATTCTTCATCATTTTCCTTGCCCTGTAGTTGAAAGAATATTATGTTTGCTGCAAAAAACTCTTTGCTATACAAATCTTCATTTTCACCTATTCACTTACCCTTCTTCTCACCCAACAATGAAAATCCCTTTATACATTAGTGTTTTACCTCCCATTATTTCAAAATTTTATCTTTATACTAATGAGGGCTTTTAAAATCACTCTATTGGGTAATAAAAAATATTTACAGTACCCTTTCACTTCCCAACAATTAAAACATTATTTTAATTGTGAGGAATTTAACCATTATTTTATTGAGGATGCAAATAAAAAATCTTTGCCCCTTAGTTCACCTTCAATTTACTCTCCAGTTACTGGAAGTTTTTAATTTTAAAATACAAAGGCTTTTAATATTTTAAAATCAGGCAATAAGAAAAATAGTTCACCCATGCACCTTATACTTAATGTGCATTTCACCTTTGCATTTTAATACTCTCACATTATCTTCTTTCTCATCATTAAAAAAAATCAATTAAAACTTTTTAGAAAACCTCCCTTCATATTTCCCACTAGCCCACCAAGTTTTACAAGCTTTGCAGCCACCACCGCACATTGGAGGAGAAAAAAGAATAAGAAATAAACGATGGATGAAATTAGAGAGTGCACCATTGTGGATCGGTAATTAAATGCGAGAAATGATGTATCTAATAGCAGTGGCTGATCAACATCACTTCATCATTGATTTGAAATGGAAAAATGGAATGCAACTGGCGATGAGCGATAGGAAACAAAGGACTCCATTTTTTGGTCATTTTGCTTGATGTGGGGGCATTTTGATGGCTACAAACACTAGAAATTCATCACAAACATGATTAAAATCACTACCCTGGTATTGGTAAAGATCAACTTGAGTATTTTAAACCACGAAGCAGTAATTTTGAGCCAAATAAAACACCCAAACTCTTGCCCTTAAGCAAAAAAATGTGATTACATTCTTCAGTTGTAGAAAATGTCTCATTCCTGTGCAATCTCCCTTGATTTATCTTCACATACTTTTAAAATTTCCCTGAAATATTGCCATAGATGCTTTTTTGGATCAACCATTGCCTTATACAAACATTCTCGATACCACTACACAAGCATTGGGTATATGAAAGGAGAAAGTGAAGACATAAATCAGCAATATGTGACAAAGATGAAATGGTATTGCTCATTACTGATTTTATTTGGAAAAGAGACCTCCAATCTATGATGGGTGATGAGAGGCATCCACCATCGTTGATCGCCAATTTAAATGTGAAGAACAGATCAAAACAACTGCTTTTCAACCAATCACAAGCAAGAATTAAACTTGCTTTTGCTCAAAACATTTGAGATGTATTTTATAATTTCCCTAAATGCATTTTTCATATTTACATAATGTTTAAAATATTCAAAAATATTTTAAACATAAGTATTTGTAACTTTAAAAAAAATGCAAATTTTAATTATGCTTGTGATCCAAAGGGAGAAATTTCACTACGCACAAACAATGACCCTTGGAGCCGTGATTTTCTGCGTGCGGCCATAATCAATTATTTAGAGAAAACTCATTTTCTCAAACTTCACCTAGCCATCAAGAATCAAGTACTTCCTTTGTAAACTAGCCCTTGGGATGTGTTCGCCACACCAAAAATACACTAAAATAACACATCAAATGACCTTGGTTTTTGATGAAAATGGAGTTGTAGAGTTTTTAGACAAAAAAAATAAATGAGTTGTCCTTAGATTTTCAAAATTTGAAACTTTTTTGAACACCCATTTTGGCCATGTTGCAGTTAGAAAAGGATTAGATAACCCATCAGAACTTAGCCTAGGAGCATGAAACTGAGTAGGCATGTAAACACTTGACCCAAGAATGCAGTGCAACAAATGGATCAGAAAAATGGATCCCGAGGTGAAATATATTAAATACCAAAGTGGTTGACTCAGGCTTTTCTGCAATTTCACCTGTCAAAAACCAATCAGAGCTCTCAAAGTCGCCACTTTGAAAATATCAAAACAACTTCTACGGGGCTACCACTAGAAACATAAGCTCATCTAGGTACACTAAGTATGTGTGCAAAATGGATTTACTTCAGCCATTATTATTCATGAGATATTAGGGATCAAAGTTGACCACCTTGAAACATTATCAGAAATGCAGATGTAAAACTGAACAAACTACATTTGCTTTTGATCTTGAAAAAATATCAAATCTGATCCTAAGACTCTAAAATTAGACAGGGGAGTACATGAATGCAATGAGAATGGAGAGAAACAATCCATTTTTTATGAAAATCATCCAATTACAAAATATCAACTCAAATAGGACACTTCACAGGATTGACAATATGCAAACAACAAAAAAGTTTCAGAACCTTCCAGCTTCACTTTTCAAAACACTGTCAAAACTCATCATGGGAAGCTAAAATCTGACAAGTATGTTCACATATGATAAGTAAATGAATCCACCAAGGGGTTTGACTTGAAAATCAACAAGCTTCGAATTGTAACCCTCGAAAGTAGGTCACTTGGGCAGATTTGGCAAGTGCACTTCTAAGTGTGCAAAGACTAAATTTGCAATATGGGCACTTTAAATTTGAAAATTTGAAGGTTCCATCAGTGGCTCATTCTGGGGACATCGGTTCCTTAGTGAACAGAGCAAGAATTCAAGATCCTCTGGGAGAGCAGACCAGGTGCTAGAAACATTGGGTGATAGAGTCTTTTTATTTTTTCAACTTTTAACCTCACTTGGTGGTCCAAAGCCACCAAATGAAAAAGGACAACAAGTGTTTTCCTCTATCAAACACCAATCTGTTAAAGGAGCTAATCCCCCTTAATCTATACTTTCCTTTGTCACAACACAAAAATATGAGTTACTTCATTCTTGCAAAGGAAAATGTTAGGATACCTTTGAATTTAACGTTACTACCACATGGCAACCAAATGATATAGGTTGCATCACTACCACTCATTCCATTTTTTGATCATGTGGCAAGTGAGAAAATGTGAGAATAGTGATCAAGACCATCTGAAAACACATCCTCATCCCATTTACCGATTCCCTCACAATGATTAACCTCAGAGAAGACACCATCCTTAAGAAATAGTGTGCAATTCTTTTGTGTGTCAAGCAAAAATCTCTCACATATTTGAAATTGTTTTGACTAATTTGCATTACTTTCAAGTGTATCATCATCCCAACAACACATCTTAGTCACATTATATACCTCAATATTCTAAAAACAAGACTCATTAATACCCACAAATCCATTGTCCACATTCAAATTATAGCATTCAAAAGAAATGTCAACATCCCAAACAGTATTCTCCACTTCATGCTCATAGACAAGACTATTAGCATTAGTAATGTTATCACACACAAAATTTCAAGAGCAATCTTAGATGACATAGAACTTACCTCTGCAGAAAATTCCTCATAATGACTATTTAAAACACATTCACTATTGCAAGAAGTTTCATATTCAACATCACCTCTTGCTGCATCAACATGACAATTTGAAGCATACTTCTTATGAGGGAAACTATGTGTTTCAAATCTAGAAAAAAGATCATCATATGCATCCATGTAATTGACACAATCATGTTCTTCAAGTACAAAATCATCATAAAAAGGTTCATTAGATGTACCAATATTTGTCACTACATTTTTAATTTCATGTACAACTACATCTATGCCATCATCATGCAAACACTCAATGATAATTTCAAGTTCAATAAAAGGTGTAAAAGAAGGTAAAGCATCAAAAAAATCAGGAGTTCCTTTTTCATCATTATCAACATATGTATGCCCCTCATAACCAACCACTTGACCTGATCCATTCAATGAATCGCTTGCAGGTATGTGCAGGATCATCATGGAAAAAATAGGCCCTTAAGTGGCAAAAAATTCAGAAAAATCAGAGTTAGGCAACTTGACGCAAAAATTTGAATAAATTATCTATATTATTTCAAAAATATGTAAGAATAGAATCCGTAGCAAATTGAATGTAGTTTCTAAACTACTAGGTTTATTTTATAAAGAAAAAAATCTATTTGGTGAAAATTTGAAATTTCAATGCAGTAGTACTTAAATTTCAGGGAAAAAATAAGAAGTAGGTGTCTGTCTGACCACCCTAACCACAATAAAATGATAGTATTTTTTCTTATATTTTAGATATAAGTAGAGGACTCATGTCTAGATGTGATGCATTTTTTTTTGTAATTTTTTTCCAAGTAAATAATTAATTATAATTTTTTATTACAACTTTTAAAAAATATAAAACTCGTATGTCGACCACCTTAACTTGGTCGAAACTTCATGAAATTTAGTTTTCTTTTAATCCTATAGTATGTGAAGCATAGAATGTGACACATATTTTAGATTTAAAAAACATGATATTGTTTTAAAGCTATAGATGTTTTTCAATCAGCCGATCAATTAAGGCTTTAGTTGTAATTCAAATAGAAAATGAATAATAATAATTTATTAAATTCAAAGTAAAGCATAATTTATATTGGTGGAAAGCTAAGAATCTCCTTTAAAAACCCTTTTCATTTCATCAATTTTGGGTTAAAAAAATTCATCAGCCACATACCTTACAAATACCAATCATATTGCCACTTTTTGGCCCATCATAATCCTGCACATACCCTTACATACATATATCCTTCTTTGTTGATATTGTTGCTACAATCAGCAAAGCTACCTTCTTCACTATGAAACTGAAAACCATCAATGGTTTCTTCATTGCAACTTCTCACACATGATTTATTTGACTAAAAATCATTGCATAATCTATCCCTTTCATCTAATATGCTGACATTTTCAAAAATACTCTTCAAATCAGCAGGCTCCTCTATCTCATCATCATGAAAAATTTCATCAATGCTACACTCACTTGTAGAATTGGCATGACCAATTGTACCATTGCATTGTTGATCACACATGTCTTCTTCAAACAAGATATTCAATTCATATCCATCATCTTTTTCTTGTGAGCCTTTAGAAATATTGTCATCATTTTCCTTGTTGGAACACTTTCCACTTGAAGAGATTAATTCTACCTTTTCCTCATGAGAGAAATCACATTCACTAGGGCTGCAAATAGAATTGAAATGTCTCTGATCATTTGGACAAGAATGCATTTCAGCTGGTTGCAAAATTCCATTTACAACACCATTATTCACATCATGAAGACATGAGACTTCAGAATCCACATGATCTTCAACTGTGTATTCAAAGTCCATAGAAGAGAAAATACTTTCAATTTCATGTGCATCATTGCAGCCTTCATCTAGGTATATTTCTTTTGTAGGTTGTTCAAAAAAAACTTCCTCATCACCTAATGATGCATCATTCTTGTCTTCCACTATACCATCTAGATCTATGTGATTAAGTCTTGAAAAAGTACCATCACATAATTGAGTTAGGAGATTACTTCCATACTTCTATATCATTTCTTCAAGTATTGATAGCCATTGATATAAACATAATTTAAGACTAGGGGGCTTCAAGTGAGCTGGCATAGTACTCAAACCTGGCTCAGAATTCTCACAGAACAAATCAATGTAAAATAACTCATCAGGTCTTTCTGATTCTGGTATAGCCAGCCGAAATTTCATGAATTTTTCATGAAAATCATAGATGGATTCATCCTCAAACCTTTCTATATCACACAATGCATCAATAGGTGACATAAGTTCAACCTCATTTTCAATTTTCTCTTCATATTCTTCTTGGGTATGCAGATTTATTTCCTTAGACAAGCATTTATCATTCACTTCACCAAACTCATCCATGAACAATTTCTCAAGCTCTTGCCATGAACATATGGAATGCATTGGTAAACTAGAAAACCAATATTAAACATCATTTTCTCAAGTTATTACAAAAAACTTCATGATAGCATCTTCTTCTACTATTTGAAAATCTTCCATTACATCAAGAAAAACTTGTACGTGGTGTGATGTTGATTCTTCAAGACCTCCTCTAAACTTAGGAAAACATTCATTAACTCTTCTTGGGACAAAATGTGGGTATCCGTGGATTTGACTAAAATCCAAAGGGTCATATCTCTCGCTAGTGAAAACTTTGCTTTGAGGACATGATTGTGTTCTAGGAATGATATTACAACTTGTAGAGGGAGAACTAGGACAAAAATACATATTTTCAAATAAATTTATTCCCTCTACAACTAATTTCTTCTTAATATCCTTTTTTAGAATATCCTACTTTCTCATTTCTCTTTCTACTAGTATCTTGAAATACTGAATAAGGGACAATATTAACTAGAAATTTTTGTTGAAAACCTTCATACAAAGATATTTCAATAGAAAAATACCTAAGAACTGTTGCAACCAACTCTTCTGATGATGTAGAAACATATGTAGAGTCACCACCTCTTTGAAAGAGGAAAAGATCTTTAAGCAGTAGAAAAATTCTTCCAAGATCTATGTATTTCTAATTTCTCTCCACCAGTAAAGCACCAAACTTCAAGAATGTGTTAGAAACATTGTAGCAATCTCCTTCAAGTATGCAGTTCCTTGGATCATTCTGACCCAAAACTATAGATCAACAAATAATATGACTCTGTGATAAGACAGTTTTTAACTGGAGATCCAAATTTCTCCACAGCGGAGTCACCAATCTGTTGGTTCCCAAATCAACAAATGCAATGAGTTGTAAAGAGTAGCCACTCTCTCATATTCAAACCCAATGGGTCGATATGGCCAATGAATGGGAGAGTGAATAAAATACCTCTTTCTCCCCTCCACTTCAGGCTCTGTTAAACCTGGGAGGGTGATCCCAATAGTGCACTTTTAGATACTTGTGTTCCAAAGTATCAAACACATAGTGAACAAATGAATCTCCTTTGTATGCTTTGTTGCAAGGTGTGACCCTTGGTCTTCCTTGCAACACTAACGCTTGGGTTTGTGACATGGTCTAAAAACCTCCTATAGTTCTTAATCGAAGCTTGTATCGGGCATTGACAGGTTGATCTTTTGGTGCAACAGAAAGTCCAACAATTGGTATCAGAGTCGGTCATATGTTTAAACCCTATGTTTGTGCTGGGGGTGGATTGTTGCAAGGTGTGACCCTTTGTCTTCCTTGCAACACTAGCGCTTGGGTTTGTGACATGGTCTAACCACCTCATATGGTTATTAACCAAAGCTTGTATTGAGCATTGAAAGTTCGATCTTTTGGTGCAATGGAAGTCCAACAATTTGTATCAGAGTTGGTCACACGTTCAAACCCCATGCTTGTGATGGGGGGGATTGTTGCAAGGTGTGACCATTGTTCTTCCTTGCAGAACTAATGCTTGGGTTTGTGACATGGTCTAACCACCTCCAGTGGTTCTTAACCGAATCTTGTATCAGACATTTATAGGTTGATCTTTTGGTGCAACGAAAGTCCAACATGCTTAACATACACAATACCCTGAACGTATGGCTGAATTTCATTGCAGTGTACACATTAAAAATGAGAGATATAATTCTTTGAATTCCACACACACCCATAACAAAAATGATAAGTAATTTTGATTTAAAATATGATTAGTTGTTGCATTAACCACCAAATGTAACATGAATAACACACTTAGATCATTGCCTCATCCTTAGAATAGAGTCAACTCAAACACATACATAATTTGATAACAATTTTTACATCTGACAGTATATGAAGCTCTGAAATGTTGCATTACAACATTTTAGCATTATGTCTTAACCTTTACTTCTCACTAGCATCCTAGCACTAAGTTCAATACAAATTTACAACCATATTCAAGCAACTACATTAATTATTTGAATTAATAAACAAGAATAGAGCCACACATCTATCTAAAATTGATAGAGACAAATAAGACAATCCTTGATTGTATCATTCATAATTTGTAAAACCAGTACATAGGAGAGTAAAATAGTCTGAAACTTGAAACATTCAGCATTATTTTGTTAGTATTGTAATGAAAATTACATAAATATTGATAGACTCAGCTCCTAAAACTTAACTCTAAAATTCTATGTATTCACATTACAATGTTCTCTCTATTTAAAAACAAAACCTCTCAAAAATGGAGCAAAAATCAACACTTAAGGAGAAAGAAAACCTAAGTGGAGATCTCCCAATGACATCTGGCACATTCAGGTCCATAGATTAGTAACTTCCTTTGCTTGCTAAAGAAGTTCCAATCTGTTCTTTGCTTTCTTGCTCCTCACTCCACTGCTCTACAACAGAAAAAATATTCCCCACAGGAAGACTTCATCATTCTTCATCATTTTCCTTGCCCTATAGTTGAAAGAATATTTTGTTTGCTGTGAAAAAATCTTTGCTGTAAAAAATTCATTTTCACCTATTCACTTACCATTCTTCTCACCCAACAATGAAAATCCCTTTATACATTAGTGGTATACCTGCCATTATTTCAAAATTTTATCTTTATATTAATGAGAGATTTTAAAATTACTCTATTTGGTAATAAAAAATATTTACCCAATCCTTTCACTTCCCAATAATTAAAACATTATTTTAATTGTGAGGACTTTAACCATTATTTTATTCAGGCTGCAAATAAAAACTTTTACCCCTAAATTCACCTTCAATTTACTCTCCATTTACTAGAAGTTTTTAATTTAAAAATACAAAGGCTTTTAATAATTTAAAATCAGGCAATAAGAAAAATAGTTCACCCATGCACCTTATACTTGTTGTGGATTTCACCTTTTCATTTTAATACTCTCACATTATCTCCTTTCTCACCGTTAAAAACAATCAGTTAAAACTTTTTTTAAAAACCCCCTCCGTATTTCCCATGGGCCCACCAAGTTTTACAAGCTTTGCAGCTGCATCACACATTGTGAATCCGAGGAGAAAAAAGAATAAGAAATCAGCGATGGGAAAAATTAGAGAGTGCACCATCATGGATTGCTAATTCAATGTGAGAATTCATGCATCTAATAGTGGTGGGCGATCAACATTACCCCATTGCTGATTTGAAATGGAAAACTAGAATGCAACTGACAATGAGCAATAGCAAACAAAAGACTCCATTTTTTGGTCGTTTTTCTTGATGCAGGGGCATTTTGATGGTCATAAACACCATAGATTCATCACAAACATGATTAAAATCATTTCCCTAGTATTCATAATGATCAGTGAGTGATTTTAAACCATGAAGGAGCAATTTTGAGCCAAATAAAAACCCCAAAATATTGTCAGAAAGCCAAAAACGTGATTACATTCTTTAGGTGTAGAAAACCTATCATTTTACCTGTGCAATCTCCCTTGATTTATCTTCACATACTTTTAAAATTTCACTCGAATGTTGCCATAGATGCTTTTTTGGATCCACCATTTCCTTACACAAACATTTCTGATGCCATCACACAAGCATCGCCTATCGCGAATCCAAGGAGAAATTGAAGACATAAATCAGCGATATGCAACAAAGAGGAAATGGTATTGCTCATCGCTGATTTGATTTGGAAAAGAGACCTCCAATCTGCGATGGGTGATGAGAGGCATCCACCATCACTAATTTCCAATTTAAATTTGAAGAACGGATCAAAACAATGATTGGCAATGAGTTTCCCCGTGAAGCTTGAAAGCTGTGAAAAAACAGAAGCAAGAATTAAACTTTCTTTTGCTCGGAACATTTGAAATGTATTTTATAATTTCCCTAAATGTATTTTTCATATTTACATAATTTTTAAAATATTCAAAAATATTTTAAACATAAGTATTTGTAACTTGAGAAAAAATGCAAATTTTAATTAAGCCTGTGGCCCAAACAGAGAAATTTCACTGCGTACAAATAGTGACCCCTAGAGCTGCAATTTTTTGCATGCATCCACAATCAATTATTTAGAGAAAACCTATTTCCTTAAACTTTTTCCAACCATCAAGAATCATGTACTTCCTTTGTAAACTAGCCCTTAGGGTGTGTTCACCACACCAGAAATACTTTAAAATAACACATCAAATGACCTTGGTTTTTTTATAAAAATGGAGCTGTAGAGTTTTTAGACCAAAAAAAGAAATGGGTTGTCCTTAGATTTTCAAAATTTGAAACTTTTCAGAACATCCATTTTGACCATGTTGCAGTCAGAAAAGGATTAGATAACCTATCAGAACTTAGCCTCAGAGCCTGAAACTGAGTAGGCATCCTGAGGTGAAAGCTATTAAATACCAAAGTGGCTCACTTAGGCTTTTCTACAATTTCACCTATCAGAAACCAATCAGAGCTCTCAAAGTCACCACTTTGAAAAATATCAAAACAACTTCTAGGGGGCTGCCACTGGAAACATAAGTTCATCTAGGTACATTGAGTATGTGTGAAAAATGGATTTTCTTTAGTCATTATTGTTCATGAGATATTAGGGATCAAATTTGACTACCTTAAAACATTGTCAGAAATGCAGATGTAAAAATGAACAAAGTGCATTTTCTTTTGATCTTGAAAAAATAGCAAATATGATCTTAAGACTTTGAAATTAGACAGGGGAGTACATGAATGTAATGAGAATGGAGAGAAACAATCCATTTTTCATGACAATCATCCAATTACAAAATATCGACTCAAATAGGACACTTCGCAGGATTGACAATATGCAAACAACAAAAAAGTTTTAGAACCTTCCAGCTTCACTTTTGAAAACACTATCAAAACTCATCATGGGAAGCTGAAAAATGACAAGTATGTTCACATATGTCAAGTAAATGAATCCACCAAGGGGTTTGGCTTGAAAATAAACAAGCTTTGAATTGTGAACCTCCAAAGTAGGTCATTTGGGAAAATATTGCAGGTGCACTTCTGAGTGTGCAAAGGCTAAATTTTCAATATGGGCACTTCAAATTTGAAAATTTGAAGGTGTCATCAGGTCCTTCATTTGTTTCAAGATGTAAGTATCCAAACATATTAGGAGGTGATATTGTAGGAAGGTCTTGTTGGTTCATGGATGGATAAACGGATGCATTAGCTTCAAGTTTGTCAAGACATTCATTTATGAACTTATTTATGTTGTCATCATCTTCTCCAATGATATCAACATCACGAGAGATACATTCATGAAGAGTTGAAGGAGCATGAGGAAGTTTAAAGTCATTAGGATTAGTTCCAAAGGCACAACTTGACATGTCAGCTAAATATTTTAATGACATCCAAATCTTATTAAAGAACATATCCATGATGCAAATGAACAAAAGGAAACTAAGTGCAAGAAATTCAATAAAACAAAAATTTGGAAACTATAACATAAATGCAATAATAGAAAAAAAAAGTGCAAACAATGATCTGAAAATGACATAAATCATAGTGAAAAATGTGCAAGCAGACTAAGTCACCCAGTGTGGCAAATTTGTCCCAGTAGTGATTTTTTTAAGAAATTTTAGAATTTTTAAAGTGGATTTTATGATTTTAGGTTTTTAGATGAAAATATAATATGAAAATGCAGTTTTTTTTTAAATTTTAACAAAATGCAATACAAAAATGTAAGCTATCTGATATTTTCACTAATGCAATTTTGAAAACCCTAGAATGCAAAAAAAAATACAAAACCTAAGGTAATGTTGATGCAAGTTATACCTAGGATCTAAATGCACTCTAAATTAGAAATAAGATGTTCTAAATGAAGGTTCACCAAAATGAACCACAAATTTTTGTACAAGCTTCTCTATAAAACTTCTAAGGAGTTTTCACTTAAAAGGATAAAGGTATCCCACAAAAACTTGAGAGTTCACTCAAGACTAATGTTACTATTATTAAAATACATCTAAATGAAATTATTCAAATGTAATAAAATGATCAAATATGTTGATTATTAATACAAAATCTAAGAAATGCAAGTTATTTGAAAACACATTGTGATTTACAAAATGACCTAAGAATGCAAACAAATAATAACAGAAATGAATGAAACTAAAGAAGTGCGCATAGAAAATGGAATGTGATGTAGAGAAGCTCTATAATCCTATATAATTTCCTATTGAAGCCAATTGGGACACTTACACCAAGCTGGGCGACTTAGTCCTATTTCGGGGAGATTCTCATCGAAACAAATTTCAGCCAAATAGGTATACAAAAATGCAAATATCACTTTTCAGGCGTGCCAGTGGGAATACTTCACCATTGATGGAAACTTAGTCCACCTTCAGCTTTCAAGAATTTCAGGGCAGGAATCTATACCTCTCGGTCTACACTTCTCTTCTAGGCAGGTGTCCGGATCTAATTTTGCAGAAATTGAGTTGTAAGAGGTCTCCAAGCTTCACTTAGGGATTTGTTCACTTGAATTACTTTGATGGAATGAAAACACCAAAAATGGAAAAAAGGGTTAAGGGTTAGAGAATAGAGGTTTGTCTTGGTCAAACCACAATTTGGTAATCAAACCCTTGACAATGGAATAAAATAGAAAGAGAATGATGAATGAACAACATGCAATCCTACAACTCACAAAACCCTTGATGTATAAATTTGAAGATATGCAAGTACATGCTCCAATGAAGACTTGACAATTCCTAGAATGCTTGAGAATGATTAATGTATGTATACTAATGTATGAATAAATTAATGGGTATTAGAAGATGCAAAATGAGGGGAAAACCATTTATTTATACTTGATTTTACAATTTTTTCCAAAAATAACACATCACAGGCCGACCTCAAGGTTGAGAGAATAATATCCCACTAGAAATTTGAAATATTTTTTATTTTTGTGCCCAATGCGACTAAGTCGGCTCAGGTGGCAACTTGGTCCCACCTTGGGGAAATTTAACTAGGTGTTGAGAATTAAAGTGTATTTAATGATGTTTAATGAGATTATTCTCTGAAACACACTTAAGTAGCCATAGAAAGTGCACTAAGGGATCATTTAAACATAAGAAAGGGTCAAATCAGTGATGACAAACCTAGAAAAGCATGAAAGTTTGTTACAAATCTTTACAACACTTTTAAATAAGACTTGGTAAATGATAAAAAGAGGTTAATTAGGTGAGTTATAATAAAAGGGTCCTAGAAAAGTGTGAAAGTGGGTTGTGCCACTTCACAACACTTTTACAAGACATCCTATAATTCTTAATGATTCACAAGGGTCTAAGACCTAATGTGAATATGTTAACCACATTACAACATTAAATCAAGGCAAAATCAAGCCAAAATCCATAAGAAAGACTCAAATGAGAGTAAAAATGTCCAAGTATACATTTTTTTGCGACACACCTTTAAATTGAATGCATATTTTAGTCTCATTTTTCTATTCCTATTAAAATATCCATTTATCATATTTTGTAAATTTATGTGGCTTGCACATATGCTAACCATGTGGCTATTTTATTCTATGTTTTTTGTTCTTTTTTTGGAATTTTTCGCATGATTATTATAGTTTATTTTTAATATTTTTGTGTTTACAGGATTTGATTTTATCTTAGCCTTAATTGGTTTTGTTGTAGGTCATCCACTAGTACTAATTGTGTTTAGTAGGTGTTGCATAAAAAATTGTCACCCTTGATAATTTCACAATAGGTTTGGCTCCCCCTATATGCATGAACCTAATTATACATTTAATTTCACCAATTTATAATAATATTCAAAAAATAGAACTGGGACTGAAAATAACAATTTGTAATATTTATGTACCATCAAAAATTGTCACCCTTGACAATTTCACACTTGGTTTTGTTTCCTCTATGCGCTTGGACCTATTATGTATTAATTTACCATTTTTATAAACATTATTGGAAAATAAAACATTGGAATTCAAACTATGCATCTATTTTTTTTCCTAGACACTTTTGATTCCCAAAAATCAAGAATCTAGTACAGGGCACATGCACTCTAAACTACCTAATTTGACCCAAAATTGAAATATTTGATTACCAATTTCAAATGTGAGCTATCAATATTTGATTTGTTAAGAAAGTATTTGTGTAGGCTCATCTTATCCCTTGCATCATCCCTTTTCCCCTTAGGATACTCAAGACCCCTTTGATGTGGCTACCTTTGCATGCCAATCTTGTGTTAACCTTATGTATTCCTCATTTTCTAGTTTTTTTTAATGTAATTTATTTGGACACTAGCACACCACACAGACATCCACATGTTGTGGTAGCATCTCGTGATATTTTAATGTTCAAAGAATCATTTCTTAGTGTAGCCACTTGTCACTTAACTTGGTTAGTGGAAATGGCCTGGGACACTTTATAACTACTTGGGAGCCTCTTTTTCCTCCTCTTATCTTTCAAAATCAAACTTTTCACTTCTATTGCTCTCTCTTGATCTTTCTCTCCTAATCTCTTGCTCTTTCCCTCTCAAGAATTTTCTCTCTCTTTTTTCTTAAGCTTTCAAAGTTGTCTAAAACTTGCTACAATAGTCTCAAGTTCTCACAACATTCTCTACAACTCTCTTGGCTCTCACAACTATCTTTATTTTCCTCTCCTTCTCATTGGCTTCCTCAAGCCTTGTAGGTGATATCTACTTTTATTATGTATTTGAGAATCTTGGGATTTATCACATCCCTTGTCTATGCATTTTTTCATCTTGTCTATTTATCTTTCAATTTATATGTCTATTTAGATATGTCTAGAGGCGGAAACACCAAAATGGTGGTTTGATTGAGGCAAGCCCTAAAATGACCCCAAAATGTTTTCTTGGTCTTATGTGTGTAGGTATTGGATAGATAACTTTGTCGGAGGCTTCATTACTTGGTTTTCCTAAGTGATTTGTTTCTCTTTTTAGTTTTATCATGTACATTTCACTTAGTTTACATTATTTAAGTTGCTATTATTCTTTGTTAATTTTGTAGTTTAAAGAATTCGTAGAAAATAAAATTGATAGTAGTAACCATTTTTTTGAGACATTCTCTATTTTAAATTTGTATGACATGCCAAACAATTTCAAGGTCACCAATGTCATTGATGTCAAATAGTTTGAAGGTCATTGATGATGTTATCTATATTGTTAAAGTGGCAGTGTGTGGATGATTACAAATTCTACAATCATATTATGGATTAGAAGTATTATGAATGTTGCTAGAGGTCATGAGTTTCTTTAATAGTTGTCCTATATTTCTTATTGCTCATGTGAATTTTGCATTCATTGTCATTTTTTTGTTGCAAGGTGTGCTCCCTTGGTCTCCTTGTGGTGTACAGTGCAATGCTCAAGTTCGTGACATTGCTTAATTGTATCTCATCGATTCACTAACTCTAGCGATTGTACCATGCATTAACAGGTTGATATTTTGGTGCAATGAAAACCATATTTATAATAATTGATATCAAATCCTAGGTCAAAGGTTCAAACCCCTCACTTGTGCTGGGTGGGATTGTTGCAAGGTGTGCCACCTTGGTCTCCTTGTGTTGTGCAACATAGTGCTCGAGTTCATGACATGGCTTAATTTCCTCCCATGGATTCATTAACTTTGACAATTATATCAAGCATTAACAGGTTGATATTTTGGTGTAATAGTAACCATCTTTGCAATATTGTTGAAATTTGTATAAAATATTCTCTTATAGTCAATGCCTCAAGAACATTCTCTAGAAGGTTCTGGAGAATTTTTTGCATCCCTCCACTTTTTATGATTAGGTCCTATGGTTTAAAGGTTAAATAAAGTAAAGTGTGAAGCATGTTTTTTTTAATTTTCAGATCATAATACAAAATTTCCCCCGGTAAGTAGAGTGAATACTATATTGTTACAATCTTGTAAGGTTTTGAGAAATGCTCCACATTTCTTCATAGTTATTGAACTGTGCTCTTGCATTTTGGAGGAAGTGTCTATCATGTCTATTTTTTTTTGTCTCTCCTCAAGTTTTCATTGCTGAAATGTATCACAATTTGAAATGTCAAAGTTATATCGGGTATGTGCAGGATCATGATGTGCCAAAAAGTGGCAATATGATGGGTATGTGTAGGGTATGTGGTTGACGACTTTTTTTTAACCCAAAATTGATGAAAGGAAAAGGGTTTTTAAAGGATATTCTTAGTTTTCCACCAATATAAATTATTCTTTACTTTGAAATTAATAAATAATTATTATTCATTTCCTATTTGAATTACAACTAAATTCCTAATTGATAGGCTGATTGAAAAAAATCTATAGCTTTCAAATGGTATCACATTTTTTGAATTCGAAACATGTGTCACATTATATTCTTCACATACTATCGGATTAAAAAAAATTGAATTTCATGAAGTTTTGAGCAAGTTAAGGTGGTCAAACATACAACTTTTTTATATTTTTAAAAATTTGTAATAAAAAATTCATAATTAATTATTTTCTTTGAAAAAACTTACAAAAAAATATGCATCACACTAGGACATGAGTCCTCTACTTATATCTAAAATATTATAATTTTTTTTATCATTTTATTGTGGTTAGGGTGGTCAGACAAACACCCACTTCTTATTTTTTCCCTGAAATTTAAGTACTACTACATTAAAATTTCATATTTTTACCAAATAGATTTTCTTTCTAAATAAACCTAGTACTTTAGAAACTACATTCAATTTTCTATAGATTCTATTCTTACATAGTTTTGAAATAATATAGATAACTTATTCAAATTTTTACGTCAAGTTTCCTAACTCTGATTTTTCTAAATTTCATTGCCACTTAAGGGCCTATTTTTTCCATGATGATCCTACACATACCCTATCTCTAAACTATGTTATCTAGGTTTGTGATGAATACTAGTTTTTTTATTTTTCTTATGCTAACATAATGTTCAATGAAAATGTGAAAGAATGGAATGCAAATATTATTGAATATCATTTGATGCTTGTGATGTAATCTATGTGTGTCTGTCTAACCTCCTTGATACTACTTGCAATCTAGAGATTAATATTTCAAGGGTTGAGAATTATTTGGGCTGACTTAGTATTCTAAGTTGCTTGCACCAAGTTTTTAATGTCATGTACAAGCATAGGGATGCATGAAAATTTGAATTAGGTTCTACTTATCTCCTAGCTTGGATCACATTGGATTTCCCTTTCTTGCAAATATATTAGAGCTAACTCAAAATGGTCATTGAAGTTTTTGTGTGCATACTTTTCAAGGTGGATGATAAGGAGAAATTTATTGATTGTTGTAGATGGTATAAATGTAAGATAAAGTGTTTGATCAAAGAGTACAAGTGTTCAATGTGGGGTCAATGTAATTTGTTGATAGTAGTGTGATAAAGGTAGAGTAATGTGTGATAATTTTTAGTGAAGTGTTTATGCTGGAGGTAGTGAGTTGAAAGTAGAAAGGTTTTTGTGGTGTGTGAAAGGAAGTGAGCTGACCAAATTGTGTAAGAGAGTGCTAGAGGTAGTGAGCCAAAGGAAAAAGTGCAAATGTGAATATCCAAGCAATTAAGCCAAAGGTAAAGTGGTGTAAAAGTGCTAATGGTAGTGAGTCGGAGGCAACATAGGTGTTATGGTTGTGATCTATTATCTTATTCTTCAAAGATTTGTATTCAAAGTTTTTAGCCTCATTATGTAAGTAAATCTAGGTCTAGTTGTAAATTTCCTCAAGTTAAATACCTAAAATCTATTGTATTTGTTGTCTCATTTGTGAGGTTGGATTTGGGTAGTATCTCCAAGACTATTTTCTCACTATTTTCTTACCCTTGTTGGGTTTTCCACGTAAGCTTGGTGTTATGGTTTTGCTCTCTTGCTTTGAATATGTTATTTGATTAAAGTAGTTTTAGGTTTGTATTGATATGTTATAATTGAATTGATGTGAAGGATATACTAGTTCACCCCCCTCTCAATATATATGTGTATTATAACAAGTTGTGGTTGTGTTTTATTTTTATTTCCTCATGAAGCTATGTTAAAACCTTTTAACAACCACAAAATATTAAAAAAATTAAACAAACTTTAATAAAATAAAAAAATTATTAATAAGTGTTAGAATTATCATTTAGAAAGTAATAATAGTATACATATTTACAAAAAAGGGTGGGTGGATATAAAATAACACCCCAATAGTCTAATTTCTTATTTTTGTGCTTCATCAATGGTGGAAAATTAGTCTTCAATAACAATAGGAGTTTATCTCTTTTTCCTCCAAATGATATCGTTATTCTTATCACTAGGGTGATAAGAAATAGGATGGCCCACATTGTACCAATAAAGGAAAACTAGTGAATAGTATTCAAGATTAATATGCTACATTAAGTTGCCATATTTTAAAGATAATATAGACCTATAAGGGATATCCTTTTTTTCTCTAAAGCACAAAGAATCAAGTGAACAACAAACACTTTAAAATTTAATGACTAGATCAGTAGAAAAGTATTATCTAAAATAAGTGACAATAATAATTCAAATCCAAACCCAATAATATTATCCAAATAAAGAACTTGGTGGATTCAACATTTATCAGATTAAAACATGGAGACCAAAATTTAAGAAAGGTCATTTCTCCCCCAAAACCAAGGATCTTCTGGTAGAGTCCATGAGAAATCTTTTTTATTAGAAAAATAAAATAATGAAAATTTATTCAGAAAGGTGGATACTTCAAAAGACCTCTTAGCTTTAATTTCCAAAGTAACCATCTTTTGGTAGCATCAATCTTGGGATGATTATTTTAGAATCTCCTAACTAGTGAGTTCTTAAGCCTAACAGTTGACTTGGCAATAATGGGTCAAGAATGTTAGTGTGTTTGCTCCATCTCCAAGACCTAGATAGACAAAGAAGTTTCTAAACTATATTTCTCAATAGGAAAATTTCCCAATTCATCTAATTAGGTTGAATACCCACAAAAACACACCCAACAACCCTATCAATGTCCAAGACAATGTTTAAAGTCAGCTAAGCCTATAAGCCTAGAAAGAAGAAAGGAGATTAGCTATCCCAAGGTCATCATAATTAACCTCAAGCAAGACTATTAGGAAAAATTATGCCTAAATATAGCCCCTACAAGAAATCTCTCCTACCAAGGCTAATAGGAACAACAATGGATGAAGAATGAGTTGTATCCCTAGGTAACACCCTAACCAATAATCATCTTCATAGGCTAAGGAGGTGGAGTCAAGCCAATAAACTCAAATTTTTGTTTATTTTTATTATTTAATAATTAGTTACACATCTATGTAGGTGTACACAGATTTTGGCTGCCAATGGCTTTCTAGCACTTTTAGGGGTTTTCACCTAAAAGGAGAAAGATGGGCCAAAATGGGCAATGTCTACACTCAAAATCAATGGAAGGATGGATGGAATATTCCTAGATGCAAAAAATTGATAAAATATATGACTTATTAATGGAAAACTTAAGAAATGCAATTTGTTTGAAAACACATTATGATATGCAAAAAGATAGAATGAATGCAATAAAGAACAAGATAAAGATGTTAAATTAAAAATGTGCACTTGGAAACTGATGAAGGAAAAAATGAAGATTACATATGCCTCAAAAATTCTAGAAAATATAACTTTTTTAGCCATCTAGGACACTTACGCCAAGCTGGGTGACAGTCCCAGATCAAGGAAACTACCTAGAAATCTGTTTCTACCAAAAGGGTATCCAAAAATGCTACAAATTCTAAAACACCACTGTAATGGGACTAAGTCACCACTATTGGAGACACAGTCCAATTAGGATTTTCTACAAATCTAAAAGTGGAAACAGAAGCCCACAGTTTGCACTCTATTTTTTGATAGAAGCTTGGATCTGAGTCTATAAAAATACATGCAAAATAGAGTATAAATTGATTTCTAATGGGGGTTTTTCCTGGGTCAAACTCCTAGTTGGTATTTAAACCTTGAAAGAGATAAAATCTACATAAATCCCTAGAACTAAGTGCGTCTAAGACTAGGAATTCTGAAAATAAGATGCAAACCTATTCTAAAGTGTAAGAATAAGATGCATAAATGGATTTAGAATAATGAAAGTCTCACTCTAAGAGACATTAATAAAATTAGAAATGAATCTTAATGAGATGAAAAACTTCCTTAGGCTGAAGATAGAAAGAAAATGGAAGATGGAATCACTTTGAAAACAAGTTCTTAGGCTTGATTTAATGGCTAGTTGCATCTCCTCAACCTAGATTTCTCCATGATTCTCCATAGGAATCCATTATCACCCCTTTTCAATGTGATATATTGAATAAAAAGTGAGCTTGAAGACCTACAAAAACCCTAACTTGCTGCCCTAAAGCTTCAACTTCGTTGTAGATAAACTAATGAATCTTCTTGTGAAAGATATTTGACTCTTGACTCTTGAATCTACTTGATGAAAATGACTTAATGTTGTGAAAAATGACCTAAAAACATGTATTTATAGGAATCAACACTAATTATTCATTATTTTAACTTCACATGCTAACATCCAATGAGAATTTGAATTAATTCAGTGATTTTCTTACTCAAAAGTGAAAAATACCTCAGAAGGGACTAAATCGCCACCCTAGGTGACTTACTCCCACCAGGGATTTTTGAGGTGGGTTTCATGAATTTTGAGTGTTTTGAATGTTGCTTGTCAGAATTTTTGGGATTTGTGAGTGTAATAGGCCTTAAAGTCTAAAATAATGAGCATTAGGGGCCTATAAATGTAGTTTTTAAGGGGTGATTAATGCAAGGGTGTCTAAAATAGGACCAAATTAGGAGAAAAATTGTACTTTCTACAAAGGAGTAAAATTTCCATGTCCATATTTATCCCCCACTTTAGTGCCCATATGACTCTATGTGCATATGTAAGCTAAAGGACTCTAAATAGTGCACTTTACTTCATAAAAGGATACTCATTCAAAAGACAGAAGAATGAAGCCCCCAGTGTAGTTATATGCAAAAGAAAAACATTAGGAACCCCATCCTACAACAAAAATTGTTATTTTTTGAAAAAAATACTTTTATACCAATTCTAAAAATCAAATTCAAAGGTATATATATGTCCCCCTTGATTCTACTTGCTTTACAGAGCTAGAATTAAGGTAGCAAACTAGCCACATCGAATAAGGAACATCATATCATAGGAAATTTTCAAGTACCATGCCACATAACAATAGAAAAGTGATCTATTTTGTGTGTTCAATTCATGTTAGGTTCACCAAAATGTAAACAAAGATTTTGGCTCCCAAAGGCTTTCTAGCACTTCTAGGGTTTTTCACCTAAAAGAGAAAGATGGGCCAAAATGGGAAATTTATACACTCAAAATCAATGCAAAAATGAATGTAATATTCCTAGATGCAATGTCTAAATGAAAAAAATTCATAAAAGACCTGACTTATTAATGCAAAACCTAAGAAATGCAACTTGTTTGAAAACACATTGTGATATGCAGAAAGATAGAATGAATGTAATGAAGAACAAGATAAAGATGTTAAACTAATTTTTTGCACTTGGAAACTGATGAAGGATAGAATGAAGATTGCAGATGCCTCATAAATTATTGAAAATCCAACTTTTTTGCCAACTGGGACACTTATGCCAAGCTGGGCGACTTAGTCCCAGATTAGGGAAACTACCCAGAAATCTATTTTTGCCAAAAGGGTATTCAGAATTGCTAGAAATTCTAAAAAACAATTATAGTGAGACTAAGTCGCCACTATTGGTGACTTAGTCCACTTAGGATTTTTTGCAAATCTGAAAGTGAAAATGGAAGCCCACATTCTGCACTCTATTTTCTAATGGAAGCCCAGATCTGAGTCTGCAAAAATACTTGCAAAAAAAAGTATAAATTTAATTCTAATGGGGGGTTTTCCTTTGTAAAACCCCTAGTTGGTATTTAAACCTTGAAAGACATAAAATCTACATAAAACCCTCACCCTAAGTGTGTCTAAGACTAGGAAGTCTGAAAATAAGATGCAACCCTATTCTAAAGTGTAAGAATAAGATGCACAAATGGATTTAGAACATTGCAAGAATCATTCTAAGAGACATTAAATCACATTAGAAATGAATCTTAATGACATGCAAACCTTCCTTAAGATGAAGTTAGAGAGAAAATGGAAGATGGAATCACTTTCAAAACAAGTCCTTAGGCTTGATTTGATGGCTAGTTGCATCTCCTCAACCTAGATTTCTCCATGATTCTCCATAGGCATCCATGAACACCCCTTTGCAATGTGAGATCTTGAATAAAAAGTGAGCTTGAAGACCTGAAAACACCCTAACTTGTTACCCTAAAGCTTAAAATTTGTTGTAGATAGACTAATGAATCTTCTTGTGAAAGATATTTGACTCTTGACTCTCGACTCTTGAATTTTCTTGATGAAAATGACTTAATGTTGTGAAAAATGACCTAAAAACATGTATTTATAGGCATCAACATCTAATTATTCATTATTTTAATTTCACAGGCTGGCATTGATCGATAATTTGAATTAAGTCAGTGATTTTTCCACTCAAAAGTGAAAAATACCTCAAAAGGGACTAAATTGCTACCCTGGGCGACTTAGTTCCACCAGGGATTTTTGATGTGGGTTTCATGAAATTTGAGTGGTTTGAATGTTTATCGTGACGATTTGTATGATTTGTGAGTGGAATAGGCCTTAAAGTCCAAAATAATTAGCTTTAGAGGCCTATAAATGCAGTTTTTAAGGAGTGACTAATGCAAAGATGTCTAAAATAGGACCAAATTAGGCCATAGATTGTACTTTCTTCAAAGGAGTACAATTTATGTGTCCAAAGTAGGTTATTTTTCTAGGAATTTATGATGGAGAGGCTTTATAAAAGCCATATTGTTATAGATTGAAAATGTACTCTCAATAATATAAACATTAGTAATAATTTTTAATGTGCAAATGTAGATACTCTTATTTTTTAAAATATGATATTAGAGCTCCTAGTATTGTATAAAGGAGAAATTAGGTGTTGAAGAAGAATCATTTTTGAAGGATCAATGGTCACCTTTTTGTGTTGAAAGTGGCATACCAGTTGTAGACTAGACATATGGATGAGTAGGTGAAATCAATTATGTTTGGAAGGAATGATCAAGTATATCATAGGACCTAGATTTGGGAATAAATTTTTGTGCATAATATTTATGCCAAATTGGTAGGATCAACATAAGATGAAGATGGTAATGATGGTGGAGGAATTGTGACATATACATTATGATAATGATGGAAGTCATTGTAACAACCCTCCAATAATATGTAATACTAAAAGGTATAAGTATCAATGAGAACCAAGAATTCTACACTATTGTACACAAATTGCATACATTAATGGTATGTAGATACGATTTCATAGGAAATGAAGAAGAATTTTTTATAGAATCTCAAGTTTAAGAACATGAAGCAAGGTGTTATGTAGGAATTGAAACAACTATATTAGAAGCCAAATTATTATTTTATATTCTCTCTTTGCATCATCATATGATCTACTAGTTATTTACTTCTAGGTTTCATGTTATCACTAGAGTATCCTAGATTTTTATTATTTTATAAGTACACATATACAAATTTGACCCAACATCTATATATATTTAGTTCACTTTATGCCTTTTGGAAAATAGCCTCTATATGGAGTCCTTTGTTATGGGATGATTCAATAGAAAGTATGTCATTTGGATTGATTATAATTTGATACCAAAAAGATAAGTGACCTACAAAGGCTTGGAATTGATCAAGATTGACATCATTAGAGACTCATGGTTCTCCCTAAACAAGATCCGTTATTTCCTTATATAGAGGTGATGATATAAGAAGCTCCAAGATAGAAATCTATGTTAGAATCTTCTCAAGATGCTCAAGGATGTCATATTCGATAGCTTGTCAAGAGGATGAGGGTGTCCCTCAGATGGTGATTTTACTATGCTTAGTAGTCATAAGATAATTAGGATTTTTGAATGCAACAATATTTATTTATGGTTATATTTCTTCAATATGACCAACTACCAAGTCATATTAGGAGGGTAAGGTATTGACATTATTTTCTTGATTATTTTAGGATGGACCTTTATTGAAATCTAAGGGTTTATTTTTGTCATACTTAAGAATTGGGCCTTCATAGATATTTTCTTTCTCATTAGGTGAATACTATGTAAAATATTCTATTGTAAGTTATATATGACCAATAATATCTTGGATATAATTTTTAAGTTCCATGAACTTTGAAAGTGTGCATGCATGAACTTTGAAAGTGTGCAACATTTAACATGATGGTATTTACAATAGTTATTCCCCATATACCATTTGTTGTTTTGTTTTCTATCATCAAAAGGTTGTATGTGGGTTTTTTTTATTTCACTTGAATAAAACTATTGAAAATTCTACATAAATTTGACTAATTTTATTGCAATCACAAACCATTAGCCATTAATATATCAAAATATTTTAATTTTGAAGTATAAAAATCCTAAGTACAAAAACCACAATAAATGTGTGTCTTAAAAACAATACATAATCCTCAAATATTCAAAGTGACCTTAAGTCTAGTTATCAAATGACATAACCCTAACAAAACTACATTTATACACTTATAATAAGAATTCATTCATTGCAAACATTAAAATCTAACACTACCAACTAGAAGGCTTAGGTTTTATACATGATCTTTTCTACAACCTTCAATAATAAATCCTACAATGATGGTCCATTAATATGTTTTAAATAAAATAATAGACTATAATATAGAATAAGGTGACAAGAAAAGAGAAATATTAATTTAGTTTTAAGATTAAAAAATCTTTGAATTGTGAATTGATCAAATTTAATTTTCATATTTAAAGTAAAAGAAATAATATTAATATAAAACAAAGTTAAAATATTCTAAAAAGATTAAAAGATAAAAGAAAATATATATTCAAAATGTGACTTGTGAACATTTAGTGGAGTGTCAGATTTTATAAAATTAAATATGCAAAAATAATTTGTGATGATATAATTTTTTGCTTGAGGTCACAAAATCAAATTCGCTTTAGACTACCAACTCAAGATGATCTATGGAATGTCTTTGCAACTTAAATAATGATTTTTTATGTGTTAGATTATTATAATCATTCAAACAATTTTTATTTTTTCTTATTTTAAATAATCCATAAATAACATAATGAAGGGAATAATTTTTGTTTTAAATATTACTTCTTAGTTACATTTTCTAGTCATTTATCATTTGCATATTTTTATAATTATTATTTTTTTATATTAATAATAGGCTGAGCATAGAAGAAAATGTTTACAGTAGGTTAGATGTCATGATATTACTGATAAGAGATTGATATGAACAGTCATATAGATTGAAACGATAATATTCTAACCCTAGGTATCTATGTACAAGAGATATATACAACAAAAAATATACAAAAAAGTATACAACAAAATACATAGCATATACAATAGAATATATGACATATAAGTGGTAGAAAGAGACTTGACTGAATGCAGTATAAAATTATCAACTCCTAGATCCTACTTTTATTTCAGTCCTCCATGGCTCTGCAATTTATTAGGGTGTTGACAGTATCAAGCTCCTCATTGGATAACCCTTCATCAGTCTCTTCATTTGAAATGGTAAATAGTATGGGCTATCTTTGAGCTCTTCTTTAAGAGCCTTGAGTGCCTACATAAACATTGTCAGGTTGGGGTGCCTATGTATGACTTCTTTCTGGTGACTATGAAAAAATCTATCCTTGAGAAGCTTACAAAATTTATCCTCAGTAATCTCCATGGTGGCTACAACCTACAATGCAACATTGAGGAGTGTGACTCTTTTATTTGACTCAGTAAGAAATATTTGAACTCTATCTGTCATCATTCCTTGCCTTCCAAATAACATTGATAATTTAGTTGTAAGTAAGAACCAAAAAAGGTGTAAGTATTTACTCATCTTTCTATCAAAGTCCAAAAGAATATATTTCCAATTAACTTTTCCATTTAAGTCCCAACTATCATTGTTGTTCTAGAATAGATTCTAGATTTCATTAGCATAAAAATAGTAAAAAAAATTATGGAAAACAGTTTTAGGTACCTTGCAAATTTCACACCTATCAATATCATTTCTTTTTGACTTAAAAGGAAATTTTTGCAGTAAGACAAGGCATCTGAAGCAATTTTTCTTTACATCTAAATTATTGTGCCACAAAAAACAAAAAACCTTTTGCTAGAAGCTTTAACTTCAATGTTGGTCTTCTAGATTTTGTTGAGATAATCAGTGGGGGTGAAAGAGTTAAGGATCTCCTTATAAATGATTTTTGTTTTGACTTCATTCAAAGAGAGAGAGCCTTTCCATAGGAGCTCAATAGGTTCATCCTTCCAATTTAAAATATGGGAGCTATTAATCCAACCTTTACAAGATTCTTTGATATTAGAGTAAGTCCTAATGCTAGAGGGAGGTAGCCCATAATCTTCCCATAGTTGATCCTAGGAAACCAATGAACCATCCTTGAAAATTCTATTGTAGGCCTTGATGCCCTCATGGTTCCATTTTTTTGTGAACAACCATGCAACAAGGCCAAGGGCTTCCTATGATGCTCAAGATTCCACCAAATAGACCTTCATGAGTGGATCAAGTTGCAGCTAGGATCAAATAAGAGAGGATAAGTGATTTTTTCCCTCATGGACTCCTAGGCTTTACAAATGCTCCTAAAAACTAGTGAACTTGTAGGTAATATTGGGTATTTGGTGATGAGAAGATCACTGAAAGGGAGACCCTTCCATGACCTTGCTAGTTTAGGGAAAACTTGTGAAATGTTGTTTCTGATTAGAACTTTCCAAGTTCCTCTCCATCTAGAGCCTTGATAATCCATTTTGTAGCAAGAGCTACATAGTGCTTCTTCAGATCTTTAATCTACCCAAACCACCATTAGCCTTTTCTAGACAACATCATTCCCATTTGATCGAGTGCAATTTTTTCTTACCTTTCCCATCAGACCATAGAAATTTTTTTATTTTCTTTTGGACCTCATTGATTTGGTAGTTGTTGAAGGACCATATTGAAGCAAAGTACATAGTGTACGGAGATAGAATTTTTTGTAGATCTAAATTTTTCCAACAAGAGACAACTAGTGCCTATTCTAACCATCAATTTTCTTATTAATTTTTGCTTTTAACCGTTGCCACATGTCCTTGAGATTGGGTGAGATTGAAAAGGGGATTCCCAGGTATCCAACCTGCTTCTAGGGATCCCCCATTGGAGATCAAGCTTCTGCAGCTAGTTAGGAGGGGTATCAAGCCATCCTAACAAAATGGATTTTTCCTTTGAGACCCTAGCCCCATAAGCAAGACAAAAAAGTTCAAGCTTTGTCATTAAATTATCGAGATTTCCCTCTTCTAGCTCCACAAAGATAGAGGTGTCATCAGCAAATTGAATATTTAGTAGTTCACCATTGTTATGTAGTATCAATCCTTTCACTTTGGGGGACATACTATTCTCTCTTAGTAAGTAATAGAGAGTATCAAAAGCAATTACAAAGAGAGCATGATCAATTGGGAACCCCTACCTAATTGATCTTTCCAACTGAATAGCATCAAACCTAGATCCATTCACCTCCACCAAGGTAGAAGCATTTTTCAAGAGAGTGCCAATCATTTTAGAAAATTCCTAAGGAAACCCAAAGGCCTCCAAATCCATCTTTATAAAAGACCATCCCACCCTGTCATTAGCCTTCTCAAAGTCCAAGAGAAGCATTGCAACATTTTGTTGAGATCTTTTAGCCCAATCAAGAGCTTCCCAGCTAGTTATCAAGTTTTCAAGGATATATCTGCCCTTGATAAACCTTGTTTGAGTAGAGATTATGAATTTAGGGAGGATGTTGGTAAGCCTTAAGACTAAGAATTTTGCTAGTATTTTGTAAGAAACATTCAACAATGTGATGGGTCTCCAGTTTTTAATCAGTGTTTTATCCCACACTTTTTGAAATAGTTTAATAAGACCTTGGTTGATACATGTTCTCAATGACCCTTTTTCAAAGGAATCCATATAGACCTGGTAGAGATCCTCACATACCCAATTGATGAATACCTTGTAAAACTCAATAGGAATCCCACCATTCCTAGGAGACTTGTCATTACACATTGAGAGGATGGCTCTTTTGATCTCCTATTTGGATATGGGAGTGGCGAGTTGGGCACTTTCCTCATTAGAAATTTTTCCAGGTATTAGCCTATTGATTTTGTTTCTTTCTTCTTGACAGCCTTCCCCACTATCCTCAGACCTAAAAAGATCCTTCTAGAATAGTGTGAATTGATGCAAAATGTTTTCCTGATTTGATAGGGTCACACCACTATGAAAAATCTTATCAATCAGTTCCTTTAAGCCTATCTCTTTTATGTATCTAAAAAAGAACTTTGACCCTTTATCCCCATTGTTCAACCAATTGAGCTTAGCTCTAACCTTCAACCCCTTAATTTTATTGGCTTGCAAAACTTCTTAAAGAGGATTTTCTTTTGTTGAGTTTCTCATCTGTAGGGTTCTCTTGAATCTTTGTTTCAGCAAATAGGATCTCATCTTGAAGGCGATTATCTTCTCTCCTACAACCATTGCTTTCTTCTTGCCTATAGTTTGAAAGATACACTTCTAGGCATTGACATTGTGATTCCATCTCTCTATGGGATCAACATCCTTTAGCATCCATCTAATAATACCCCTAAGGGTATTTACAGCCTCAAGGCAATCGTGGTCTCTCAACAACCTAGTGTTAAGGATCAAGTTGTCCTTGCTCTTAGGGTGAATCTTGACTCCATCATTTATGGCTATCTTAGCCTTTATTGGGTGGTGATTTGATAAGGTCTAAGGATAAACCAATACTTTGCAACCATCATTGTTGGGCTCAAAACTACAGAGGTATCTATTAGCATAAAACCTATCTAACCTACTATAAATTATTTTTCCACCTTTCTAGGAATTACACCATGATAACCACACACCATTGCTCTCTTGTTTCATCTCTTCAAGAGGATTAAGGATATTAGGCTTTTTTTTCATTCTATACAATTGATGCTTCTCATTGCCTTTCCATTCCATACTAATGCCACCTTTTTTGTCTTCCCTATTCTTAATCATGTTAAAGTCCCCTCCCATAATTAAAGGGATCTATGGGAGACCAATTAGCCACTTCCACAATTCACACCTCCCAAGGTAATCATTGGGTGTGTAGATTGAGGAAATTCCAAATTTGGCATCACCCCTTTCAAAAGTGGTCCGCACAGCTCTGTTGCAGGGAGAGACACCTAAGTTGGCAAGAAATGGCTTCCATTTACTAGCCACCAGGATTGAAACAACCCCCTGCCCTTCTCATCATTGGAGGAAAAAGCCAAAGCATTCCCCTAGATGAACTTCAAGTTAGTCTCAAGCATAAAGCCTACAGCCTTGATTTCTTGTAGAAACACAAAATCCTTATTCTGATCCAGATTGAGAAATCTTCTTACCACATATTTATTGTCAAGGGGTTCAAGTCCCCTGACATTCCAAGAAGCGCAATTAACTATCATTGATCATTTTGGGTGAAGAATCTTTAGAATTCTTGAACATTTCAAAGTATTTGGTTACATTATCTTCATTCTCCAATCTCTTATGGGAGGGAACAACTAGTACTATACTGGTTTTCTTCCTCTAACCCTTGTTGATTTTTATAGAATTTTTATAGATTATGAGGGTACTATATTTTTTTCTTCCTCTTTTCTTAGGTTCTTTAGAAGGAGTGGGATCAAGATCTCCCACAAGGTATTTCGAGGTATTCTAGACCTCCTCACTATTTGTATCAACAACTTCCCTAGATGGGGAAGAGTCCTTTACTACTAACAAGTTGTCCCCCCTACACAACTCATTAGGGAGGCCCACTTTACTTCCAGTGGTCTCCTCACCATCAAGAAGCCTAATAAGGCCTACAGGTTCACTAGTCTGAAGAGGATTTGGGGACATAGCTTTTGGAGTCCCAACCTTGTCTACAACCCACTTCTTGACCATGTCATTGAAAGAATAAAGAGTTTCCTCAGTCAGTGTGGCACCAGATCCACCACAACTATCTGTGATGATCACCTTGCTCCCACCCAGGGTAGAGGCAATTACATTGCTGTCAAGGTTTACCATTTTATTGCTAGATCCCAAAGGATTCTTACAATATTTGCTAGCTCCAAACGTAGAGATTAAGTTTTTGACCATGGAGGGGCTTTCATTTTCTTTCTTATTATCATATTCTTGAATAATAGTTATCATAGTTTCTTAATCAACCATCACACCATTCACATAGGTTTTAGTGACTTCTATTTTTTCTAATTTTTTTCCTTTAGTTTTCCACCTTTTTGCATGATGTTTTCTAAGGCTAATTGTTGAGCATTCTTCTTTACAGTATCTACTGGAGCGTTAGAAAGAGATTTGGAGAAAGGGACTGATGGAGGTGAGGACAAAACTAGGTTGGTCGTAGACAAGTTGGTTGAATGAGGGAAGAGGGGATTGTAGGTGGAGACCACTGGCTGGAAACCAAACTGAGTGATGAGAGGAAAGGGGGGAGTAGAATGTGAAGAGAGCACAATACAAAAAGGGATGGGGGAATCAAGATACAAGCTCAAGTGGAAGGGATCACTACGAGGATCCTCCAAGCTATCAGGAGGCATAGAAAAATCAACTGAGGTAGCCTTCACCTTGGCCATGGAGGCCACTTTCTCAAAACCCTCGGGTGGCGAGGTGTTAGGCCACTCACTAGGTCCCTCAATCAAAGGATAGTTTTTACTCAAATGTCCCTCTTTCCTATAGAGAAATAATGCACCTAGGCAACCAAGGACTTCTATAGGGCATATGTCGATGGCGACATCAATTTTAAGCCCAATATTACCCGGTAACATCACCCCCAGGTTGAGAGAGGCAAGAACCCTCATGTTTAGGTCTGGAAATGTGACCCTAGGTCTATCTACCCTAATCACATTCCCAAATGGCTCAATAATTTGTAGGACAAAGGAGCACATATCTTGAGGGATGTTTTTAATTAACATACACCTAGGGCTTGACAAGGCAAGGATTTCGTCACAATTGGCTCCCAGTGTCTAGGACAAAACCCTAAAGATTATCCCAAGTTAGACTCCTAACCTACTTTACACGAGTTTTTTGTCAAAGCATTATCACTTTTAAGCTTAACAAATTTGTCCGAAAATTGATATTTCTAAGAAAACATTATATCTTTAAGATATCAAAGATAGTTTGGAGAATATACTTCCAAAAGTATCTGAGTAAACGAACATTTAATGATTCTCTTTCAATGGGTGTTGAGAATATCATATTGAATGCCAAATAGGTAGGAACACTTACTTTCCTATTGTTATTGAAATGTATACCATTCCATAGCCTATGAAAGTATATTCTTTCTTATCTCATCAGAAGAAAAGTAGAACATGATTGATAGTAAAATCACACCTTTCTGAATGGTGCAAGACTGTGTAATCAAGTATACCTGGGCCAAATCAAAAATCATAGAAATAGTGTTGTAGATTAGGGAGACAATGGTTCAAATCATGGTGTAATGGCCCAAAGATAAGAAGACACAATATAAAGGATTCTTAGGTAAGAAGGATAAAGATAAATCAAATAAAACAAATCAGAATTCCTATATATGTTGGAAGAACACTTGTAAAAAACATAGGTTTAACACATCCCCGCGTGTTGAAATTAAATAAACCACTAAATTCAATACAAAAAATAACAATAATAATTATAGACTTAGAACAATAAATCATTCTCAAAGAAACAGTTGTATATAAAATATAGAATAAATTCAAATGGTAAAGGTTTTAGGGTTGGAGAAAAATGTTGGTAAGTCTATAGGTATCACTTCTCTTAAATTTCTCACATTCACAACATGCTTCATTTTATTTTGAGGAAAATAAGGACCTTTTTTGTTTCCATTCTTGTCTTTTTCCGTAGTGTAATTTAAATAAATTTTTAAGGTCTTCAATGTTTCAAAGTTTGGTTATGGATAAAAATAACATCAAAAAATATTTCAAGTTGTTTAGAGTTTGTCAAAATTTCTCAAAGAAAACAAGTTATTTGTTAATGAGTTTCCTTTTCCTAATCAACTCATTTATCATTCACTTATTTTTTTCACATAGATAGTTCACTTAGTTTTTCCCTCAATTGTGAAAGTTTTGTTTGCTATTGAACTGAATTTTTTGAGTGTCAAAATTACAATTTAGTTGAGAAACTCTACAAATGTCATTATGTCCAGTTTGCTTAACAAGTATCACACCCGATAGTTTACAAAAAGATGTCATGCTAAAATAAATTCTAAATTTTTTGAAATATTTCATTTGTTCCAACAGAAAATAAAGTTTATATAAATTAGAGACAAAGATTTTAGCACCACAAACTCCCTAATACTTCTAGGATTTTTCACCTAGAAGGAGAGAGGTAGGCCAAAATGGGAAATTTATACACTCAAGATTAATGTAATATGGATGAAATATGCTTAAATGAGATGATCTAAATGTAGAAAACTAATAAAATTTATTGATTATTAAGTGGAAACAAGGAAAATGCAAGTTGTTTGAAAACACACTGCAAAATGCAAACTGACCTGGAAATGAAAGCAAACTATAACATAAATGGATGAAACTGAATGTGTGCACCTATGAGATTTTTGGAGACTAGAACTAACTTCTAAATTTTTTTTGATGCTAAAAATTTGGCCTACTGGGACTCATTCGCCATTTTGGGTGAACTAGTCCCAGATTTGGGAAATTGTTTTAGAGCCCGTTTCGGACAAATGGGTATCCAAAACTCCATAAAACAATTTTTAGGCCTAGTAGTGGTGACTCATTCACCAATAATAGAAAATAAATCCACTTTTGAATTTCTAAAAATCCAAAAGTGGAAACAAAAGCCCTCGGTCTGCACTTCGGTTCCTGATAGGTGTATGCCTCTGAAAGTCTGATTTCTAGTACTGAAAGTAACTTTTAATGGATATTTTGGCTTTGCAAACAAGGATATGTCTTCAAAAACTTTGAAACTTGATCTTTAATTATTTCCAAGTCTTCAAGATTTCTAAATTTGCAAACACACAAGAAGAGAAGGAGAAATGTTGAATGTTAGGGCATGGGGGTTTTCCTTGTTCAAACCCCTTTTAGGTAATTAAACCAAAATGAGGAAATGAGACAATGAAGCATGAAATAATGGAGTTAATACCTTTCCATGATGATTGATCTTGATTTTTTGAAGTAAAATATGAAGATTCTACCCTTGAATGTTGGAAAAATGATCTTGAATGACTTGGAATGCCAAAACCCTAGCTTGCTTAGGAAGAATAACAAATGATGAGTGAAGAATGATTGAATTGGCTATGAATTAGGGTTTAGAGGCTTGTATTTATAGGAAATTCACCTTATTTTCCTGTTAATTGGATCCGTAAGGCTGACATGGAGGAAAATAATACTTAAAATCCAACTTTCCCTACTGAAATCTCAAAAATGGCTCAAATGGGACTCATTCGCCATCAAGAGTGAATGGGTCTCACACTGGCCATTCTTCTAGTTGGAATGTCAGGAAGTAAGGAAATCAAGTTTATATGATGAATTTGTCGGTTATTTGATCAAATTATGCCTTGGGATGCACAATATGGGGTCATAAGGGCCTATTAATGATGACGTAAAGGTCAATTAGGGCTTGGGACACAAAATTCAATGTGAAAGTGATTAAATATAGTTTACAACATTAAAATGAGGTCCACATAGCCTAGAAAGGCACAAAATCTTATGTGAATGTGTAAAACACATAACAAAACTAGATTAAAGTTAAGTTTAATTTACAAGTCTTCTAGATTAATGTGATAATGTATCTAAATACATTTTATAATGTTGAATTAGGGGAAAATGGGTTCATTATGTCTAGAGAGGCGTCAAAGTCTTTTACAACACCTTTACAAGACATCCATAAATGTATTTTACTCAGTTTACAAGGGTCCAAGACCTAGCGTGGATTTGAAAAACACTTCACAACAATAAATCAAGGCCTAATTAAGTCCAATTTATTGTCAATTAATTCCAAATCAAGCAAGCGAAAAGGGATACTTTTTCCATGTCCATAGTTAGCCCCCACTTTAGGGAGAAGATGAACTTGCTTCAAACTCACGCGAAAGTAGACATTCAAGAATGAGGTCAATCGTACCAATGCACATGGTCTAGGATAACAAAGATAAAGGAAGAAACCAATGTTGGATGTTGGGGTTTTGTTGCTGATATGTGGTTTTCATTAATGTCAACACTATTAGCATAAATACATTTGAAGTTGTATATGTCGAGGATATTGAGAAAATTGTAAAGAGATAAGTTGCAGGTTGTCAGTGGTAAAGTGAAGTTCAGTTTGTTAGTATGTTATGTACGTTGATGATCAGAGGTTGTGGACTAAAGGGTTTGTTGTTGAGTGTATCTAGTTTATCCATGTTGAGTTTTAGAGATCCACAAGAAGATTTGATCGAGTTATGAAGATTTCTGTTTAGATAGTTTTTCTATTTCTTCAATTGGTGTTTTTGATTGAGGATGATACTATTTCAGTTAGTTCAGTTGTTGCTGATGCTTCTTTGGTTATTCATGTTGCTTGTGGATGTTTCTAGATTGTGTTATATCTTTTTTGCACATCCGCATTGATCGTTGTGATCGTGGTTTGCGATTTTCTTTTGCGTGTTCATGTTTTTCTTGTCCTTGGCCGACATGGTGTTGAAGGATGTTGTGGATCTTTGAGGAGTAATTAATTGAAGTGTTTTCATGTTGGAGATATTGTTTTGGGTCCTCACTAAGTTGTGGCTAACTTTGGTTGATTCGCATTGATAGTCTTTAATGATTTGGGCTAATAGTTTATATTCATTTTATTATTTCTTCGTGGTCGACTTGTAGAAATGAAATTTCATGTTGTGGATATATAAGAGCAATTGTTTATTTGAATTGAAGTGTGAATGTATGCCAGTGGATGCCGAGTGTGTGTGTATGTGCAAATATCATTTGAAGGCAGAGTAGAGTGTGAAGAATTGAGAAGAAGTGTGAAGAAGAGTGAAGAAGAGTGAAGAAGTGTTCATGTGCTTAATTAGAACTATAATTAGGCATTAGCAGATGGTATTTTCTTAGTTCAAAATATGGATGGCTTTAATCTGAATATCTTTGTAAGATAGTGTGTCTTCCTTTGTAATTGAGTAGTGAGCTCTAGGCAGTGTGCCTGAATGTATGTGCATTCTCCATATTTCATTTTCATTATACTTTTAACAGGGTATAATCTTGTGGACTGACCTCCACTGTGGTTTTTCTCCTAAGAGGGTTTCCACATAAAAAATATTGGCTTTATGTGTGTTTTTGATGTGTTGTTGATTCACATTTCCATGGTTAATTATCAAATCAAAGAATAAGGTTAATAAGTTGAATAATTTTTGAGTTTCTGTGATAACTGATTCACCCCCCATCTTCGTTGTATGCCCTTGTATTGCCAACAACCAAGCCCCTAGGATTCAAGATCCTAAGTCAAACCAACATGAGTAAAAAAGGACACACAAAAGATGAGTGATTTGTAGCAAGACAAGATACATGATCATGCAATGGAAAGAACTAGGAAGAAGAGAAAGATGAAAATAAAAAGGTGGATCAAGCTTCAATAGTTTGTCCAAAACATTGTGGATTAGATCTAAGTTGTTTGTTTGGGAAGGAAAATCCATACTCACTCTGGGGCGATGAAACTCATTGCTGTCCACCAGGTGAGAAGTCCCAAGTATACTTGCTTTGGGGCCACGAAACTTCTAGTTGACCATGGGGTGAGAAATCTACAACATACTCACTCTATGGCCATGGAACTTCTAGTTGTCCATGGGGTGAGAAATCCACAAGGTTGCTATGGGGAAAAGTCATCCCTCAAAATGGGTTTCCCACACAACCATACCACAGTTATACCTCCTGATAATTTTGATAAGGCACCACAATTAAAATGATCTTCGAACTTTATGAGGTAAGAAAAACTTTGTATGCTTGACACTCATAGATATTGTCAATGCAAAATAGTGCAAGGAATGTTCAAAAGGATTTTTCTTAGTCTATGCAAGGTCTTATCTTAGGGAACATCATGCTTAATGTTTCCAAGAGAGGAGTTTTCAAGAGAATCTATCATGCCCTTGGAGGGAATCAAGCCGAATGACACCACCAAGAAGAGGATGCATCACAAGAAGAAATAAATCGCACAATGAAATGTGTGTGTCGATGTATTCCCCCACTTTGAAGTGGTTGCTAACACCATTACTGTGAGCAATTTATTTGAAGTAGAATAAGGAAGACATGAGTGCTTACTCAAAAATACCTATGCCAAGTCATATGTTTCCAATAAGCTACATCATGAAGAAGGTAGTATGTCACGTGTGATCCAACTTAAGGCAAGTCATCCACATCCCAAGCTTGCTCTTTATGTTCATGAAAGGTTAACAACTTAGCCAAAAGAGGAAATGATAGGTGATATATGAGGGCAAGGCTACTTAACCCCTTTCCACCACTTAATGTAGTACATAGGTGAGCCATAATGATTAATGAATGCATGCTAGAGTAAAAAAAAGTATCAATTAGAGGAATTAGGTGCCCCCACATAAGGAAGAAGACCAAACTCCCTAAGATGTTGGATCTTACTACTCAAAGCCTTACATTCATTAGTGGAAAGTCAATGAACTCTATGATATGCACAAAATGAAGTCTTGTAATAAATTTTCTTTTGAGTTCTTGGAGGAAGGGTTATCAAGTGATCTTGGAGGAGTCTCGACAAGATACCCTCTTGATCAATGATAGAATGTGATCCTGTAGTTTTCGACAAAGATACCTCTTGCTTAGTATTAGTTGTCATACCTATGCAAGACTCTTTAGATTGCAAGATTTTGTGCTCTCCTTTATAGGAGGGTGTAAAATCTAATGATTTTAAATCATTAGTGTTTTGCGAGATGACATTGACATTAAGCGAAGGTGTATTTTTTTGTCTGATTGCTTGCAAAGGAGAGTGATCAATACTGCTAGTCTTAATTAGTTCAAGATGCATTATGGTGAAGGTGGGCTTTGATTAAAAAAATTATGATAGTGTTGATATTAATCAAAGGCTTGATTACTTCTAGCCAAGGATAATAACCAAGACCGTGAGTTGTTTGTTGTGTGATAGGATCTATAGGGTTGCAAATACCTTATTCGTTAGCACCAAATCCTTTTCCACTATATCCAAGTTGTTTCATAAGTTCATAACCTTTTCCATAAATATTTTTCATTGTTTTGGGATCGGGTGGTTGTTTGTTGTTGAGTTCATCAAAGTTTTTTGTGTAAGTGGTTGTGGTTTGGCCTAAAGTGGTTGAGGTGGATGCTTTCGAAGGGTCATTCGAGTTTTGTGTTAACATGATATTGTACTCATCCATGAATGTTTGTGTGAAGTCTAAGGAACCCCAATAATGCCTTATAGCTTCTTGACATGTTCAATATGTTGTTGTTTGTCTTTTTGCTGCACGGGTTCCACTTGCGTAGTCAGTGTTAATGTGTTTAAATGATTTTCTTTGTTTTTTTGAATGTTCAAACAACTTTTTGGATTGAGGTCAGCTTCAAGTATGTGCACGTTATTGTTATGAATGTATTTCATTTTATGATTAAGAGTGGAAGGTATTGCATTCATTTCATGAATCCATGGTCTTCCTAAAAGGATATTATATGAAAGATTATGAGGCATGACATGGATTGGTGTTTGCAATGTCACCTTCCCAACTATAATAGGAAAAGTGATCATGCCGAGTAGTTTTATTGCTACATTGTCAAAGCCCTTAATAGATAAAGAATCAAGTTGATTTTTTTATCTATCCACATGAAACCTATCCAAGAGGCTTACACTACACACATTTAGAGTTGAGCCATTGTCAACAAGGGTTCGCTTTATCCCTATTGTATTGTATTGAGAAATGATCATGAAAGATTTTTTTTGCACATCCAAAGAGGGGAGTTCACTTTGGTGGAAAACAATGCCAACATTCAATCCTTGAATTATGGCTGCTATGTCATTTGGTTGCACATTAGAAGGGATAGGAACTTGTTGTACTTGTTTGAAGAATAGTGTGATAGGTAGGTGAATTCTAAACTAAATCCCATAGGGATATCTTGGTAGGAGTGCTCTTAAGTTGCTCAACAAGATCATATTCCATAAATCAAGGAGTACTAGGTAGTATATAATTAGGCAAAGGTAAACTTGTGTTGTGCAGTTTTCGTACACACGCCCCGCAGAAAGCAGGGACACTCTTTCACTTTGCTTTTGGTGTCTTGGACCTTTCATTTTGAGGTAGTATTTTACTTTGGCATGTGCTAAAATTTTTTATTTTGATTGCCTAAGTGATCTCCCTAAGTTATTCATTGAAAATATTTGGTTTTGAGTGAATTTCGGGTTTTCACCCTGGTTCGGGACTTTCCACTCTAGTCAGATTTTCCCAAATCTTGTTCAGACTCCGGCTGAGCACTGTGGTTCAGAAAATTTCAGCCTTTGCAGAACTCCATGTGGTCCGAATTTTTCCAGATTCCATCCTTTCGTTGGGTTCCCAGGTTTTTCTTGGCTGTCTTGTTGGCA